>JASDQU010192572.1:10413-29605 GCA_032191745.1 Picea mariana | reverse complement strand
TCACGAAGGTTTAACCCCCGTGCATCTCCTTTCAGATATAACGGCTGACGGTTGTTCACTCGAGATATGACGGTTCAGATCATCTCTCCTGTGCGTTCCTCCTACACTGCCTCTTGGATGTGGAAACCTTCAACAGTCCAGATCTCTTCGGAGCATCCGATGACAACTATTGCTCCTCCTGAGCTTTGGCGCTTTCTTCCTGCACTTGGAAGAATTTTGAGTTTCCAAAGACCTCGACCTTCGCTCCTTTTCTCTACGAGCTCCACGACTTTGAGTTCTCGCCTGAGTGTATAAAAACGCTACTCCTCCTGAGCTTACTCCTTTCGAATCCTCAAAGGATTTTGCAACTTCTACGCCTCTGTAGAGTCTTTGCACACAAAGTGCTATCTCTTCTGAGCTTCTCTGAGACTCAGACCTTAAGGAACTCAGTCCTTTTTCCTTCTCCCTCAGATGGAGAATTTGGATGCCCTCCTGGCACTCTGTCTGCTCAATCAAGATATTGCTGAGTCTTCAGGGTGTTCAGTAACCCTGTGAAGATCCTTCAGTGGATTCTTCTTCAAATTTACAGAACTCAAAGAGTTCTCTTCTTGTGCCTGTCTGCACACTGACTCAATTCCATCCTAGTAGAGTTGTACAGAACTCCTAAGAGCTTCTGTCTCCTTCTTAACTCACAAAAGAGTTCTTCCTCTGTGCACTCTTGCACCTGCTCGATGCCCACCTGATAGAGCTTTATAGAACTCAAAGAGGTTCTGTCTGCAACTGTGTCTCGCCTACACAGCCTTGCCTCCTGAGGTGTTCAACAACCTCACAGACCTTCTCTGAATCGATGATTTAAGCTTCTGTGCCCATCTGGCACATCTTTATCTGAATCCGTAGAGTTCATAAGTGCATCTATGCACTGGTATTCAGAGACCGCAGTACTCTATCATGCCCTCCTGGCATGAAACCACAAAGAACCTCTCAAGCCTGAAAAATCAAACGACTCCCTGCAAATGCAAACCTACAATATACATATACAACATAAACATAACACAGAAAAGGCATTCACACAACANTCATGCAGGAAAAACTGCTCTGGATTATATTAATGGCAATTCCTGTTTACAAGGAGTTCTTGAGCTCAGACTTTAACAGAGTCTCACTCCTTCTCTATGCACACTCGCTCTCTCTTGTGCATATTCCAACTCTATCTAAATGAGATCGAAATTGATCTTTTACATGAGGGGGCTCTTCGAGCTCTTTCCTCCAACCTCACCTACCCTATTCAATTACATTGAATGGGTTGTCTAGTCCACAATCTGGATCTAGATCTCAGCCTTCAAGCATTAAAGGCCTACCTACTTGTACACCTATGCAAAGCACGACCTCTCGGCTCAATAGCCTAAAACATTTAATTACATTCAATTTCAAAATTGAAAACGAGGGCTACACCTCTCTTGAACACGCGATTTCAATCCGCTGACGTGGCTGGCTGGATGACGTGGAAAGATGCTCCTGCATCATACTCCTTAGCTGCAAAATTCATGAGCTCCTGCTCATGATCTTCCACTCTCAATTGTGGAAATCCTCCTAGATCCCAAACAAATTTCTAGAGTTGTTCATCTGCTCCATCTCCCTGCTGTTACTGCTGCTGCTTCTTTTTCTGATTCTCTGCTCAACTTCTCCTTGCTGGCAGTCTCTGTTGACTTGATCATCAGCTCCCTGATCTTCTCGATCACTTCGTCTAGCTGCTCGAGTGGCTCGCTCTTCTTTTGCAGTCTCCTCAGCTACAAAAATTGACTGAAATTGGGCAGATCACCATGATATCCCATGTCATCTTCTTCATCTTCTGTGGCCTTAACTTGCCACCCTACTGCAAAGTTCAGCTCTGTAGTCTTCATCACCTTTTCAACTCCCTGGCTGAAATCTCTGAGCGATTCCTCATAATGCTCCTCTGCCAATACCTTCTCATGGCAGTCACCTACTGGCTCTGGATTGTTCAGCCAATCCTCTAGCATCTCTAGCTCCATCTCCCATGGAGTGATCAATTTGCTTGCCTGCTCTTCGGCTTCTTCTGCTGCTAGCTTAAGTGTTGCAGCTTCCTCAACTTCCTGGCTAAAAGTATTGATCCATTCCTCGGAATGCTCATTCTCTTCTTCTTGGGTAGCCTCAAATATCTACTCCAATTCTTCTCTAACAGTCTTAGCTGGCTGTCCTGCTTTTGCTATTGCTGCCTCAACATCCGCACCGCAGACTTTTGCCTCCTCTTGGCCAAATGGTAGGAATATCCCAATTTCCGCAATCATTAGAAGGATCCTCAAATCCTCCTCTTCTGTCACCCACATCTGCTGATCCAAACTCACCTCTGAGTTTATGAGACCCTCAGATAGTCTCATGTGCTCATCCCTGCCCACCTGGAAAGTTAGGATTTCTTCGCTGCCCTCCTGGCAGACTATGAGATCAACTGATCCCATCTTCATCAGCACCTCAAGATGAATTGAACTTACCTCCGAGTCCATGAGACTTTCAGATGGTCCCATCTTTGTTCCCATGCCCTTTTGGCAAATTGGAAACTTTCTGCTACCCTCTTGGCAGTCTATGAGATCCCGTAGTGATCTCGATCCATTGCCCACTTGGCAATGTGAAATTTCCTGGCTATCCTCACGACATTCTGTGAGATCCCGCAGTGATCTCAACCCTTTTCCTACCTGGCAATTGGGAATTTTTGGGCTGCCCTCTTGGCAGTCCTTGAGATCTTCAACTGATCCCCATTCTTCCTCAACATCACTGAGATTTCTCCCAGTCTCTGTTTTACATATCTGAACCCTTTCTTCTTCTGGTCTATTGAGGTTTTCAACATGCCTCAACCACCTTCTTAACAGCCTACGCTGTCTTCTAGCCATCAACTCCTTGACTGGCCATTATGCTTTCATCTTCATGGGCCATTCATATACCCATCTCGACCTAGCGTTCTGCTGCATCCGCAATGCAAGCTTTTCTATCTCCGCCCTTATATCAGCGAGCTCTTCATCTATGTATGCTTTGCTCATCAGCTTAGGGTTTTTCCTTCCAGCACATCTACGGCCTTTAGTATCCATCTTGTTGTCTATCTGTCTGCCCTCCTGGCAAACCTACTGCTGTCACTCTGCAAACAATGCTTACAGAGTTTCCAACGCTCTGTCTTCCTTTGCCTTTTGCTTCTCTGCCTGAAATCTATAGACATAGTTCTTTCTATGACACCACTTGATGTGTATCAGAGTGCTCCTTCACCTCCAAATTCCCTTGCCTGAAATCTACAGACAAGATTCAAGCTCTGATACCACTTGATGCAGACGCCACCTCTACCTTGACAGAGTCTCTACGTGACCTACCGGTCTTAAGGATCGTTCTTTATCTCCTTTGAGTTGAAGTGACTCTTTTGACTCCCTACTGGAATCTCTAGTTATCGATCCACAGGTCCTTCAGGAACTCCACCTGTGTGAACAACACTAGGTGCGAGCTCCTTTCTCCCCAAGCGACCACAATGCTATGACCAAGGCCTATTCCCAAAGGCACTTGTCGCAACTCGCAATATCATGATTTCGTGAGTCGAAGCTCCCACCTCCTCCTTCTCAATCTTGTGATACTCGAAATCATGAAATGGGTATAGCTCCCTCTCTGTTAGTGCCCTCTATGTGTGACCATTGGCTAGACTAAGCGCTAGCTCCCGCGACTTTGCAAGTCAAAGGGTTGAGCCTCCATTCTCTTCCTGTGCGAACCTTCGAGACTTGAAAGTCAGCGAGGGTTGACCTTCCCTTCACACTTCTCGCAACTTGCCACTTCATGAGTTGTAGCGTCGAGCTCCCGTGCTCTTATCCTGTGAATCCTCGAGATGCAAGAAGTCAATGGAGTATTGAATCCTTTCTCCAGGTGACGCGTGTCCACCTGTCAACCACGTAGGCCCCACCTTGTGGTTCTGCCACGTGTTCACACTCATGCCTCGGCTCTTGGCACTTCGCAACTTCTACAGTCGAGACGAGGTCCTCTCAACCTCCGAACCTCTGAATGCGTGATATGCGCAATGAGGCTCTGATCCAATGGTCCTCCCTTGACCTGGATCCAATGAATGTCCTTACTCCTCACAATTTCGTGACTTGGAGCACCCAATCATTGGTCTCTCACCTTGCGAACCTCCAAGTTCGCGAGATCCCTTGATCTCTGCCACTTGTCCTCCTCAGACGGACGGTCCTGATCCTCTCGCGACTTCACCACTCGCGAAGTTGAAAGAATTTTCTCTATGACTTATGATGTCCGAATCCCTGATATGGGGGATCTCATGACACGTTTCCTCTTTCCAACGGACGGCTCAGATTCTTTCGTGACTTCACCACTCTCAAAGTCTAGGCGCTCACCTCTGTGAGTCCCGGTGCCCGAATCTATGAAACAGATGATTCCGCAACATGCATCCTCTCGCAGACAGACGACTCAGATCTAATTCACCCTTTCATGATTTCTGAATTCGATGGCTCGAACTCTCGTCCTCCAGACTCCCGAGCTCCCGAACGTCGAAATCCTGAGACGATACTCCTTCGAGACTTTCACTTTGCTGTTCACGAAGGTTTAACCCCCATGCATATCCTATTAGATCTAACGGCTGACGGTTGTTCACTTGAGATCTGACGGTTCAGATCATCTTTACCTTGCATTCCTCCTACACTTCCTCCTGGACGTGGAAACCTTCAATGGTCCAGATCTCTTCGGAGCATCCGACGACAACTATTGCTCCTCCTGAGATTTGGCGCTTTCTTCTTGCACTTGGAAGAATTTCGAGTTTCCAAAGACCTTGACCTTCGCTCCTTTTCTCTATGAGCTCCACGACTTTGAGTTCTTGCCTACGTGTATAAAAACACTACTCCTCATGAGCTTACTCCTTTCGAATACTCAAAGGATTCTGTGACTTCTGCGCCTCTGCAGAGTCTTTGCGCACAAAGTGCTATCTCTTCTGAGCTTCTCTGAGACTCAAACCTTAAGGAACTCAGTCCTTTTCCTTCTCCCTTAGATGGAGAATTTGGATGCCTTCCTGACACTCTGTCTGCTCAAGAAACCTATTGCTGAGTCTTCAGGGTGTTCAGTAAGCCTGTGAAGATCCTTCTTCAAATTTACAGAACTCAAAGAGTTCTCTTCCTGTGCTTGTCTGCATACTGACTCAATGCCCTCCTGGTAGAGTTGTATAGAACTCCTCAGAGCTTCTGTCTCCTTCTGAACTCACAGCAGAGTTCTTCCTCTGTGCACTCTTGCACCTGCTCGATGCCCACCTGGTAGAGATTTATAGAACTTAAAGAGGTTTTGTCTGCAATTGTGTCTCGCCTACACAACCTTGCCTCCTGAGGTGTTCAACAACCTCACAGACCTTCTCTGAATCGATGATTTCAGCTTCTGTTCCCGTTTGGCACGTCTTTATCTGAATCTGCAGAGTTCAGAAGTGCATCTATGCACTGGTATTCAGAGACTATAGTACTCTGTCATGCCCTCCTAGCATGAAACCACAAAGAACCTCTCAAGCCTGAAAATCAAATGACTCCCTACAAATGCAAACCTACAACATACATCTACAGCATAAACAAAACACACAAAAGGCATTCACACAACACAAAATTCTTGCAGGAAAAACTGCTCTGGATTATATTAATGGCAATGCTTGTTTACAAGGAGTTCTCAAGCTCAAACTTTAACAGAGTCTCGCTCCTTCTCTATGCACACTCGCTCTCTCTTGTGCATATTCCAACTCTATCTAAATGAGATCTAAATTGATCTTTTACATGAGGGGGCTCTTCGAGCTCTTTCCTCCAACCTCACCTACTCTATTCAATTACATTGAATGGGCTGTCTAGTCCACAATCTGGATCTAGATCTCAGCCTTCAAGCATTAAAGGCCTACCTAATTCTATGCCTATGCAAAGCATGGCCTCTCGGCTCAACAGCCTAAAACATTTAATTACATTCAATTTCAAAATTGAAAACGAGGGCTACGCCTCTCTTGAACACGTGCTTTGAATCCACTAACGTGGCTGGCTGGCTGGCTGGCTGACGTGGAGAGATGCTCCTGCATCACCCAGCCATAATATATTAAAGTGGTTATAACCACCTAGAATGAGAAGTCGTCCTAGCCAGTGAAAAGACACCCCAGTTCAGCGCCTGCCAGATTGTATAAATAAGAGAGGCCAACACCTCATTTGTACACACACTCAGCTCACTCATCTAGTGCACAAGTATTGAAGGAAGATGTAGTCACTGGTTGCCAGAAGAAGGAAGAGAGAGAGAGGTGCATTCTTGGGAGAGGAATTTATGTGTTGTTTGGTTCATTGTCTTGGCATTGTATTGGCTATCTATATTAAGGAAGTTTTGCTGGGTTTTCTTCCCCATGAGGGTTTCCGAGGATAAATCTTGTGTATCTCGTGATTGTGTTTCTCTCAGTGATCCTATCTATGCTATTGTTATCTAGTAAATTAAAAGGTAACCTAATAATAGCTTAAAATTTAACATGGAATCAGAGCTAAGCTGAAGAGAGCATCTTTCATAGGAAAAAGAAAAACGTCACTATTGCCATACAAGAAAATTAGGACTTTTTATTGAAGAAGAATTTCAGCCCCAAAACCATCTAGAAAAGTGTGCCCTACCTCAAGGAACACTTTGGCATCTTCAACGCACCTCTTCAGTGGCTAGATCTCTAGGATAATGAAACCCTAGTTTTCACAATGTACCAGAAGTACCAAAAAACTAGAGAACCATAAGTACCAGAGAACAAGAAGTACCAGAGAACCAAAAGTACCGAAAAACCAGAAGTACTAGAAAAGCAAAAGTATCGTAAAACCAGAAGTACCGGAAAACCAAAAGTACCGAAAAACCAGAAGTACCAGGAAACCAGAAGTACCAGAAAATCAGAAGTACCGAAAAACTATAAGTATTGAAAAACCAGAAGTACCAGAAAACTAGAAGTACCGGAAAACTAGAAGTACCGGGAAACCAGAACTACCGGAAAACCAAAAGTGCAGGGAGACCAGAAGTACCTGAAAACCAAAAGTACCAAAAAACCAGAATCACCAATCTAGAAATCCGTTGGTCCAGTTTCAAGGGTCAAAAAGTGGAATTTTCAAAAACTGACTATACCAGCGTACTCACCTTAGTCTAGCGCATCTTTTTGTGAGTTTAGTTTTCAAATCCAAGAAATTTGGTTTTTCTATTATCTCTATAAGACCGGAGGGCTAGGGATTCTAATGCAAGAAAGAATGGCTACCAGTATGAGGGTAGAAGACAGGCTGGAAGGATTTGGAAACTTCAGATATTGGAAGCATAGGTTGCAGATGATTCGGGAAGAGAATGATCTCCTAGAACATGTTACAGTGGGTGTACCGGAACCTGAGGGAAAATAAAGCATCAAGCACATGTGGGAGAGGAAGAGGAATCTCCTCCCTCAAAGAAAGCTTCAGTAGGAATTGAGGATTATGTACTTTAAGTTGAATATAGTTGATCTGAAGAAAGATAACAAATGGTAGAGTCCGTAGAGCCTCCCCACAGAAAAACAAAAGATAAGTATTCATGTTTATTTTTAGTATCTTTCTTACTTTAATACTTTATCATTACAAGCTAGTCTTTTGTGAGAATGTTAATTAACCTCGTTTTATTTCAGTGTCTATGCAGACTTATGAAGTAAGTATCAAAGAAGAAGATAAAGAAAGAGATAAAATATTTATTTCAGGTATGATCACTCATGAGAGTGACAAAGGTATGTGTTTAGCTATGATAGTAAGAGAAAAATTCGGTAATTTCATAGCTAGAGTGAAAAAGAGTTCAAAAGTCTTATTCATGATTAGGGTTTCAGATGTGTACATGGTTGAACAAGTTTTTCTTAAGAAAATATGTGTACTACTCTGATAGGATTCATGATATAGTTTTATTACTGCTTATTGTTACTGACTAATTGGCTAAGTGACATGTCTCAGAAAGCATACTGTAAGTAAGTTTACAGGTCTTAGAAGAAAGAACTTATGCCTTGACTTGTAGAAGTTAGACATCATGAGAAGGATGTATGATATGGTGACAGTCAGTAAAGACCAAACAATATCTAGTATTTATATAGGATTAGAAGGCTCCTAAAGATGCAGAACAAAAATTTTCAAGATGAAGAAAAAGATGGATACTCAGATATAGTTGATGAGATGAAGGTAACTACAGGTTGCTCCAGTACCGTTCTTATAGATGCAGAGGGAGCAGGTTGATCCAGTATGAAGACAAAAAGAAAGAAATGTTTGAACTCAAGAAGCCACCCAAGATATTACATAAGAGAACTTCAAGGATGATTATTAGAAGCTATTAGTTTGGTTCAAGAGGGAGCCATGTCTATGAGTTCGAAGTGGAGGATAGTGATTTGATGCAGTTAGCAAAGCAGATGGATGGTGCCCAGATATTTTGATCAAGATGAAAGTTATCCAGTATATGGATGGTTCCCAACAGATGGGTAGCATGGTATTATACCATGGAAATATTTTGTACCACAAGAGATTTTTTCAGATCCCATAGCTAGACCTTCGTAGAGAAGGAGAAAGAGAAAAGACCTTCGTAGAGAAGGAAAGAGCAATCCCACAGGTAGACCTTCATAGAGAAGGAAAAGAGAAGAGACCTTCGTAGAGAAGGAAGAGACCTTTGTAGAGAAGGGGAATGAGAAATTTGCCAAGGTTGGCCTCTTTCCAAGTGTTGAGTTTTGGATACTCTAGGGACATGCTAGAATACCCTCGTAGAGAGGAATGTGGATGTTTATCCAAGGGGAAGCGGGCATATACTCTTCTCTGGCCAAGGATTGAGTAGCCTAGAACACAAACCTTGACCATGTGGAATGGTTAGTTGGCTCTTGAGGTTTGTGTCGTAATACTGCGTGGATCATGGAAAGGGAGTCTAGTCTTTCCCAGGCTAGCATATTAGATTCTCTAGTTCATGTGCGATGACTAGGTGTGAAGCTATGGTAGTAGTCCTCCCCAATGGATGGGTGAGATAGATGACTACAAGAGAAGGGAGAACATAAAAGGAATGGAAAGACTCATAGAATATCTTCTATGTGAAGACAAGATATATTATGTGTGAAGATAAGAAAGAAGTATCTTCTACGTGAAGATGAAAGAAAGAAATAATATCTTTTACGCGAAGATAAAGAGAACAAAACTTTCGATGATTTATAAATATGCCAGTCAGTGATCATGATGCCATATAACCAAGTGGATGCCTCTTGTTATCCAGTTAATGATGTTACCCAGTTGATGATGACATCCAGTGACCTGTCAAAAGATAAAGAATATCCTTCTTGTTAAGAGGGAGTGTTAAAATATTGTGTAACTGCAAAGAATATTCTTATCCCCTTTTGTGGATAAAGTAAAAGATAAAATATATTTATTATTGATTAGATCAATCCCTTTTTGTGGATTGATCATGTTGGGTATTGTACATGACCAAATCCCCTATTGCGGATTGGTAAAACCCTAATTGTCATAGGCTAAATGAAAAGTCAGCCCAAAAATATATTAAAGTGGGTATAACCACCCATAATGAGAATTCGACCCAACCAAAATATATTAAAGTGGTTATAACCACCTAGAATGAGAAGCTGACCCAACCAGTGAAAAGACACCCCAATTCAGCGCCTGCCAGATTGTATAAATAAGAGAGGCCAATGCCTCATTTGTACACACACTTAGCTCACTCATCTAGTGCACAAGTATTGAAGGAAGCTGCAGTTATTGGTTGCCGAAAGAAGGAAGAGAGAGAGAGGTGCATCCTTGGGAGAGGAATTTCTGTGTTGTTTGGTTCATTGTCTTGGCATTGTATTGGCTATCTATATTAAGGAAGTTTTGCTGGGTTTTCTTCCCCATGAGGTTTTCTAAGGATAAATGTTGTGTATCTTGTGATTGTGTTTCTCTCAATGATCCTATCTATGCTATTGTTATCTAGTAAATTGAAAGGTAACCTAATAATAGCTTAAACTTTAACAGTGCAAGGGTATGGAACTGAGATTTAATCAAGAGAATCAATCCCTCTATGTACCTCGATGTCCATCAGTTAACATATTTGGGGTTGATCCAAGTGTCCTCATGCAAGGAATTACACCTATAATTGTGTGCCACATGTATTTTTATGTTAATATAGACATGGTTTTCTTTCTAAAATGTTATTAATGTGTATCATTATTTTTTCATGCAAGATAATGTGTTATTACACACACACACACACACACACACACACACACACACACACACACACACACACACACACACACACACACACAACGTTTCCCCTGATGTTTCCATTTTTGGAGGGTCATGTTTCCTGACGTACCTGTTTCAGAAACTTCCAGACGTTTGTCCGTTTCGTGCAACTCAGCTTCTGAGTCTTTCCTTTGTCGAATTTCTCTTGAGGGTGTTTTCCAAGAACAAATCCCTCACAAATTCCTTTGGAGAAATGGATGTCAGCTAGATCATCAACCATTCCCTGCTTGCTACGCTGTTGCATATATCTGAAATTTAAATGCCCGAACCTTTCGTGCCATATCCTACTGCTTTCATCAACATGGGTAAGCATTGATGCATAAATTGGTTAAATAAATTCAGAAAATGTGTAGAGTCTAGATTGATGATTTACCTCACTAGTAGCAACCCTGGAATTGGTTTGCATGCCATAGATATCCACTNGTTTCCATTTTTGGAGGGTCATGTTTCCTGACGTACCTGTTTCAGAAACTTCCAGACGTTTGTCCGTTTCGTGCAACTTAGCTTCTGAGTCTTTCCTTTGTTGAATTTCTCTTGAGGGTGTTTTCCAAGAACAAATCCCTCACAAATTCATTTGGAGAAATGGATGTCAGCTAGATCATCAACCATTCCCTGCTTGCTACATTGTTGCATATATCTGAAATTTAAATGCACGAACCTTTCATGCCATATCCTACTGCTTTCATCAACATGGGTAAGCATTGATGCATAAACTGGTTAAATAAATTCAGAAAATGTGTAGAGTCTAGATTGATGATTTACCTCACTAGTAGCAACCCTGGAATTGGTTTGCATGCCATAGATATCCACTACATTAGGTGTGAATATGACCCTCTTTCCGGTGCCAGATTTTTTCATCTGATACACTGAGAGATGATTGACGGAAAGTTTGGGAACGTGCAACACATTGTCGAAGCTTCCGTTTGTGAGTTCAATTATTCCTTTTGCGATGACCTTGACTGGAGAGTTGTCCCCCATCAGAATGGGAGGACCTTTGCATGCATCTAATGAAGAATATAATTCTTTTGTGGTATCCATGTGGTGTGATGCACCTGAATATACGATCCAAGCATCGTGAGAGGAGTTGATGGTAATCAAAGCATGGCTAGAATTTCATTTCTTAAGATTCTAATCTTCTGACTTCTTCTTCTTGGCACCCTCAGGGATGCGATCTCCAAGGTTGTTTTGTTGAAGTATTTGGGTCATTAGATCTATCTGTTTCTGCATACATAGAGATTTTGGATGGAATCCTTTATGGAAGAAAGTGCATTTCTCCCATTTTCTTCCCTTTCCACCTTTGGATCTGGAGGCATCGTTGAAGGGTTTTGAGTACTCTTCCTTCTTTGTATTTGCATGTTCTTTCCTTTCGTATTTGTCTTTAGATTTCTGATATTGATGACCACTGCCATCTTGCACAGTAAGTGCATGCGCCTTTGGGCCTTTGAATTTTCCCATATTGATGAGCTTGTTCTGCTCTTATGTCAGAGACTCGATAAAGGCTGCAAGAGAGGGCATCGTCCAGGTAGATCCAGAGGTGAACCTAACTGAATGAAATGTGGATACCAACACTGAGTATTCTGAACCAAGTTTGGAGAGAATGGTGAGAACCATTTGTTTCTCCTCAGATTTATCAACCCCGCAAGCCTTGAGTTGCGACAACAAATCCTTATATTTTGTAAAGAAATATTGGATATTGTCGAAGGTTTTTGGATCCAATGCGAGCAATTCCAACTTGAGCATGTGTCCCTTCATCTCATCCTATTTTCAAAAAATCCTTTCCATGGTGGTTTGGGCTTCATTGGGGGTTTTACAGGAGGATATGTGAAAGAGGAGTTTAAGAGAAATGAGACTGCAAATTGTTCCAAACTCTTCATCAATTCAATTTAGATACTTGGATTTTTCTATTGTTAAAATTGGTTCTATCTCTGTGTTCATGTAATTGGTATAATCCTCTGCCTTGAAGATGCATTATCATATTCTCCTTCCATGAAAATAAATTGTACGGTGTAAGAATGAATTCTTTTGAAAATTAAGTTTTTCCGCTGTCTTCAATCTTCAGTACCTGCAAAAAATAATTTGGTGTGTCTTTTCCCTAGAAGTTCGTCGGCTATGATACCATGTAAATGTGTTGAACCTACACAAAATAGATCTATCTAGAAAATGACATACACAATTTGTAGAGAAAATATGAGAAAAGAGAAGCATGAGAGAAAGAATGAAAGAATTCTCATTAACCAAATGAATGAATGATAATTTACACATGATATACTATGTATAACTCAACTAATGCACACTGGAGGAGACACCAATGTGCCATAGTGGTGGTTTAGAGTGATCTAGACACACACCAACAATTACGGGAGTAAACTGCCACCTAGTCTTGTCTCTCGGGCAGTTACGAGAGTGAACTACCACCTAGTCTGAGTTAACTAGTCTATTAGTCTTCAGTTAACTGATTGACATAGAGTGAAGTGAGGAGGAGATCAGGGAATCATGAGTAATGCGCTAGTATGGTGATGATCCCAGGGACAATGCACATTAGTTGGTGATGATCCCAACGCTGCATATATAAGAGATGATTCCCTAGAGGAATATTTTCCCTAAAATATAAGAGACTGGATAATGACTAATAAACATAGGGAAAACCTTAGGAAAAATAAATCCTAGGTGTGTGTGAAGTATCTCCAACACCCCCAAGACCACACCTTGTGGATTGAATATTTCTTCCACGTGTCTCGAGGTGTGATTAAGAAACAACTTTTTTTGGTGCCGTTGTGAGGGATAAATATTTCTATTCCCGTATTACAACTTTTGTTTTCTTTTTGTATTTTACTTTGTTTGATGTTTGTTTATCAAAAATAGACTCGATCATCTGATGACTCCACTTAATCAAAATTTGACAAAGTATTCTACAAGAAGGAATTCACATGGTTTGGTTAAATTCATCCATGAACCTGAAAAGGTTTATAGGAGGAGGTTGAAAAAACTTACTCCTCATAGAATCCTTGATCATCTTAGATTTGAGTCCATTTTTGATATACACTTTCTTTTTAATAGTTCTAGTTTAGAAATGGGTGATGATTTATATAAACCATGTGATTTTGCTGCAATAAATGGTTATCCTCATGCAATTCTGGAAAAATATATAAAAAAGTTTCCTACTTTTCAAGGAAATAATGTTGTCAGTGCTAAATCTCACATTAAGGATTTTTGGAGATGCATTAATAAATGGTGTACTGCATATAATCACGAGGATGTAAAAATGATGTTATTTGTCTTGTCCTTAGAAGAAGATGCTTCTGACTGGTTTGAAGGATGTGCAGATAATACAATTAAAACCTTAAACTATTTGTTAGATTCCTTCACAGAGTAATGGGGGGAATAGAAAGAACACCATCATCTATTAGCTTCCTTTAACACCATAAAAAAGAACGAGAATGAAACTGTGGAGGAATTCAATAAGAGGTTTAATCAGTTGATCAATAGTCTTCACCAAGATATGAAACCTCCAGATGCCTCCATTCTCATCTACTATATAGAATCCTTTTGTGGGGAAATGTGTTATCATCTTAGGGACAAAGAGCCAACGAATCTTAGAATTTCCCAAGAGACAACTATTAAGGTAGATAAGAACATGCAAGCCTCAAGGAGATCAAACTTGTTAGATTTCACAAGGGGTAGTGCATCAAAGCAATCACATCCTAGAGGAAAGTATGATGAGATACATGTTAGTTCATATGGTAAATATTCTTCAACAGATCCATTAAAGGAGTCAACAAGAGTAATCAAAGCCATGAAATCCAACCATGCAAGTCAATTGACTACCCCGCAAAATCACCTGATTTCCATGGAAAGAGAAAATGCGAATAAGTTTTAGAATAAGACTAATGAAAGATGGAAAAAGAAGGGGCCTATCCAAGATCAAAGGCCCCCTAATCAGTTCGAAACTACAAATGTCAGTTAAATGAAATTAGGACAATTAAAGAAAATAATTATGTGGGACACTCGAGACAAATAAATCAAATCAACGATGTGAAACACTCAAGGCAAATGAATCAAATTAACTGTATGGGATTTTCAAGGCATTCAAACTACATCAACATTATGGGAAAGGCATACCCATTCTCTATGGATTATTGGATGAAATTAAAAGAAATAAGCGAATATGCAAACAATGTAGTTGAGGAATGTGTCCGAGTAATTCAGATGTATGGTCAAAATCCTACACTTGAACAAGTCCTTGAGATGGAAAGGAATAAAGGAATAACTTACTAGCAAAAAGGGATTGTCATCTAGTTAAACCATATCAGAACATTCCCCAAGCAACCACTCCTCCCACATAAGAACCAAATATTGACTTGGACAATTGGGTATCAAATGATAAGGTCTAGGTTCCAGTAACAGAGTTGATAAAGATATCCTCACAAAAGGAAAATTTAATAAGAACGATCGAGGGCCCTCCTAAAAAGAGAAACTTTGAAAGACACATGGAACCAAATGAAGATGTCCTTGTCATACTACAAGGTATGGATCCTAATAGAGGAAATGGAAGTTATCAAATGTTCTTCATCTCTTTGTTGGTAAACAAACTTCTTCTTCAAAACTACATGCTGGATTTTGGTGCTTCATCGAATGTCATGAATCAAAAAGTCATGGAGTAGTTAAACTTGAGGATCTAGAGACCCTATCACACTGTGTGTGCCATAGATTCAAGAGAGATCAAGGTCCATGGACTGATTAAATATCTCTAATTACGTTTAGTGTCTTACCTAGACATTTTGGTTTTGATGGATGTTGTTGTCATTGATGTTCCGGATTCATGGGGTATGCTTTTATCTCGAAAGTGGGCTGCAAGCTTGGGTGGTAGCCTTACGTGATAACACATTGGTCAAAATTATCAGAGAACAAGAAAAGAGGTACCATGTAGAAGACCCCAAAGACTCTATGAATGAATTACTTTATGAGGTTGGGGATTTGGGGAATTGTGCAATACTAACCAACATTTTACCACCCATCAAAAGAAATCAATAAAAGGTTGATGAATTATGGGAAACCATGGATTCTGTTGACGGTCTATTCCATGAGGAAGAAATGAACCTTGATAAAGCACATTCCGAATCAGAAACTGGGGCAGTTAAGTTAATAGTTGCAGTTCTAACTTCCCAGCCATCAGATGAGTAAGCAAAATGTCAGGATGAACCAGAAGAATTTTTTGGGCCGTCTGTTCCATATATCTTAGAACTTGGGCAGGTGTTATTTGTTAAAAAGTAGATTTTCGACAGACAAGACAAGTGTGAAAAGTAAAAAGAAATAAAACTTGGTGATCACWTKMAWGTGATCACCAAGTTTTATTTCTTTTTACTTTTCACACTTGTCTTGTCTGTCGAAAATCTACTTTTTAACAAATAACACCTGCCCAAGTTCTAAGATATATGGAACRGACGGCCCAAAAAATTCTTCTGGTTCATCCTGACATTTTGCTTACTCATMTGATGGCTGGGAAGTTRGAACTGCAACTATTAACTTAACTGCCCCAGTTTCTGATTCRGAATGTGCTTTRTCAAGGTTCATTTCTTCCTCATGGAATAGACCGTCAACAGAATCCATGGTTTCCCATAATTCATCAACCTTTTATTGATTTCTTTTGATGGGTGGTAAAAAGTTGGTTAGTATTGCACAATTCCCCAAATCCCCAACCTCATAAAGTAATTCATTCATAGAGTCTTTGGGGTCTTCTACATGGTACCTATTTTCTTGTTCTCTGATAATTTTGACCAATGTGTTATCACGTGTTTGGATGGTAGCATATGACAAATCCATTTGAAGGCTACACCCAAGCTTGCAGCCCACTTTCGAGATAAAAGCATACCCCATGAATCTGGAACATCAATGACAACAACATCCATCAAAACCAAAATGTCTAGGTAAGACACTAAACGTAATTAGAGATCTTTAATCAGTCCATGGACCTCGATCTCTCTTGAATCTATGGCACACATAGTGTGATAGGGTCTCTAGATCCTCAAGTTTAACTACTCCATGACTTTTCGATTCATGACATTCGATGAAGCACCTAAATCCATCATGTAGTTCTGAAGAAGAAGTTTGTTTACCAACAAAGAGATGAAGAACATTTGATAACTTCCATTTCCTCTATTAGGATCCATACCTTGTAGTATGACAGGGACATCTTCATTTGGTTCCATGTGTCTTTCAAAGTTTCTCTTTTTAGGAGGGCCCTCAATCGTTCTTATTAAATTTTCCTTTTGTGAGGATATCTTTATCAACTCTGTTACTGGAACCTAGACCTTATCATTTGATACCCAATTGTTCAATTCAATATTTGGTTCTTATGTGGGAGGAGTGGTTGCTTGGGGAATGTTCTGATATGGTTTAACTGGATGACAATCCCTTTTCGCTAGTAAGTTATTCCTTTATTCCTTTCCATCTCAAGGACTTGTTCAAGTGTAGGATTTTGACCATACATCTGAGTTACTCGGACACATTCCTCAACTACATTGTTTGCATATTCGCTTATTTCTTTTAATTTCATCCAATAATCCATAGAGCATGGGTAAGCCTTGCCCATATTGTTGATGTAGTTTGAATGCCTTGAAAATCCCATACAGTTAATTTGATTCATTTGCCTTGAGTGTTCCACATCGTTGATTTGATTTATTTGTCTCGAGTGTCCCACATAATTATTTTCTTCGGTTGTCCTAATTTCATTTAACTGACATTTGTAGCTTCGAACTGATTAGGGGGCCTTTGATCTTGAATAGGCCCCTTCTTTTTCCATCTTTCATTAGTCTTATTCTGAAACTTATTCGCATTTTCTCTTTCCATGGAAATCAGGTGATTTTGCAGGGCAGTCAATTGACTTGCATGGTTGGATTTCATGGCTTTGATTACTCTTGTTGACTCCTTTAATGGATCTGTTGAAGAATATTTACCATATGAACTAACATGTATCTCATCATACTTTCCTTTAGGATGTGATTGCTTTGATGCACTACCCCTTGTGAAATCTAACAAGTTTGATCTCCTTGAGGCTTGCATGTTCTTATCTACCTTAATAGTTGTCTCTTGGTAAATTCTAAGATTCGTTGGCTCTTTGTCCCTAAGATGATAACACATTTCCCCATGGAAGGATTCTATATAGTAGATGAGAATGGAGGCATCTGGAGGTTTCATATCTTGGTGGAGACTATTGATCAACTGATTAAACCTCTTATTGAATTCCTCCACAGTTTCATTCTCGTTCTTTTTTATGGTGTTAAAAGGAAGCTAATAGATGATGGTGTTCTTTCTATTCCCCCCATTACTCTGTGAAGGAATCTAACAAATATTTTAAGGTTTTAATTGTATTATCTGCACATCCTTCAAACCAGTCAGAAGCATATTCTTCTAAGGACAAGACAAATAACATCATTTTTACATCCTCGTGATTATATGCAGTACACCATTTATTAATGCATCTCCAAAAAGCCTTAATGTGAGATTTAGCACTGACAACATTATTTCCTTGAAAAGTAGGAAACTTTTCTATATATTTTTCCGGAATTGCATGAGGATAACCATTTATTGCAGCAAAATCACATGGTTTATATAAATCATCACCCATTTCTAAACTAGAACTATTAAAAAGAAAGTCTATATCAAAAATGGACTCAAATCCAAGATGATCAAGGATTCTACGACAAGTAAGTTTGTTCAACCTCCTCCTATAAACCTTTTCAGGTTCAGGGATGAATTTAACCAAACCTTGTGAATTCCTTCTTGTAGAATACTTTGTCAAATTTTGATTAAGTGGAGTCATCAGATGATCGAGTCTATTTTTGATAAACAAACATCAAACAAAGTAAAATACAAAAAGAAAACAAAATTTGTAATCCGGGAATAGAAATATTTATCCCTCACAACGGCACCAAAAAAAGTTGTTTCTTAATCCACACCTCGAGACACGTGGAAGAAATATTCAATCCACAGGGTGTGGTCTTGGGGGTGTTGGAGATACTTCACACACACCTAGGATTTATTTTTCCTAAGGTTTTCCCTATGTTTATTAGTCATTATTCAGTCTCTTATATTTTAGGGAAAATATTCCTCTAGGGAATCATCTCTTATATATGTAGCGTTGGGATCATCACCAACTAATGTGCATTGTCCCTGGGATCATCACCATACTAGCGCATTACTCATGATTCCCTGATCTCCTCCTCACTTCACTCTATTTCAATCAGTTAACTGAAGACTAATAGACTAGTTAACTCAAACTAGGTGGTAGTTCACTCTCGTAACTGCCCGAGAGACAAGACTAGGTGGCAGTTTACTCCCGTAACTGTTGGTGTGTGTCCAGATCACTCTAAACCACCACTATGGCACATTGGTGTCTCCTCCAGTGCGCATTAGTTGAGTTATACATAGTATATCATGTGTAAATTATCATTCATTCATTTGGTTAATGAGAATTCTTTCATTCTTTCTCTCATGCTTCTCTTTTCTCATATTTTCTCTACAAATTGTGTATGTCATTTTCTAGATAGATCTATTTTGTGTAGGTTCAACACATTTACATGGTATAATAGCCGATGAACTTCTAGGGAAAAGATACACCAAATTATTTTTTGCAGGTACTGAAGATTGAAGACAGCGGAAAAACGTAATTTCCAAAAGAATTCTTTCCTACACCGTACAATTTATTTTCATGGAAGGAGAAGATGATAATGCATCTTCAAGGCAGAGGATTATACCAGTTAACCATGAACATAGAGATAGAACCAATTTTAACAATAGAAAAATTCAAGTATCTAAATTGAATTGATGAAGAGTTTGGAACAATTTGTAGTCTCATTTCTCTTAAACTCCTCTTTCACATATCCTCCTGTAAAACCCCCATTGAAGCCCGGACCACCATGGAAATG
>JASDQU010192571.1:3259-17296 GCA_032191745.1 Picea mariana | reverse complement strand
GTTTGTCACGAACTATGGTCAAATAGCAACACCCCTAAAAACATTGTTAAACAAGGAAGCATTTTCTCGAACAGAAGAAGCAACCAAATATTTTGAAAAACTTAAGGAGGCTATGTGTACAACTCTTGTCTTGACCACACCTGACTTCACAAATTTTTGTATTGTGGACTGGGGTACCTCGGGACATGAAATTGGTGCAATTTTAATGCAGGAAGGAAGGCCCCTTTCCTTTGAAAGTAGACAACTTAAAGGAAAAAACTTAGTCAAACCCATTTATGAAAAAGAAATGTTGGCTATACTACATGAAGTTCATAAATGACACCCCTACCTCATAGGAAGACACTTCAAGGAAAAAACAAATCATGACAGTTTGAAGTACTTTTTGGAGCAACAATTATCTTCAAAAGAGAAACAAAAATGGGTTACAACGATGTTGGGTTATGACTTTGAAATTATATACAAAAAAAGGAAAACATAATGTTGTGGTATATTCCCTTTCCAAGAAATAAGAAGAAGAAAAAGGTTCACTATGTGTTATTTCTTTTCCGCAATTGGATTAGGTGGAAGAAGCAAGGATAGAATGGAAACAATATCAAGAGGTATGCAAGATCATTCAAAAAATACATGAATACCCCAGTTTATTAGAAACATTTGTATGAAATAATGATTTTCTATGGTATCATGATCACCTATACTTATGTAAGAAGTTCCAACTCGAACAAAATATCCTTCTGGAATTGCACACCTCTCCTATAGGGGGACATTCAAGATTCTTGAAAACATACCATAGGGTCAACAAGGATTTTTTCTAGGGTCTTAAAAATGATGTTCAAAGTTTTGTTTCAGAATGTCTGGTCTACCAATAGAATAAGGGAGAGACAATCAAGAGCCTAGGTCTCCTACAACCATTAGCTATACCAAGCCAACATTGGGAAGAAGTTTCCATGGATTTTATTACAGGTTTACCAAAATCAGAAGGAAAGACTGTCATCATGGTAGTATTGGATCAACTAAAAAGGTATGCCCATTTTTTCTCTCTTTCTCATCCTTTTAAAGAAAGCACAATAGGAGCAGAATTCATGGAAACAGTTCAAAAACTACATGGAGTCCCAAAGATTGTTTTAAGTGACAAAGATCTAATTTTCACGGGAAGTTTTTGGATTGAATTATTTTCTTGTTTTGGTACTCAATTGGCTCATAGTTCATCTTACCACCCTCAATCTAATGGGAAAACAGATATTGTCAATAAATATCTAGAAGGATATATTCGTTTCTTTGCATCCGATAAACAAACAGAATGGGTCAAGTGGTTCCCCTTAGCAGAATGATGGTACAACACATCCTTCCATACTTAATAAAAAATTTCCCCATTTCTGGCACTTTATGGATATCATCCCCCATCCATCACATCACCCTTGAAAGGGAATACAAAGGTTCAAGCAGTGGAGGACCACATAGGGAGCCAACAAGAGGTCCTAAAACTATTGAAGGACAACTTGGTTATGGCACAAAATAGGATGAAAGAACAAGCATATCAACATTGCAGGGAAAGGGAATTTGAGGTGGGAGATTGGGTATTTCTAAGGCTAAAACCATACAAACAAATGTCCCTCAAGAAACAAAATAAGGACAATAAACTAGCACCCAAATATTATGGCCCCTATAAGATTTTGCAAAGGATTGGAAGTATGGCTTACAAATTGGATTTGCCTCCATCTTTATGTGTACATCCAATATTCCATGTTTCTTTCTTAAAGAAGGTCATCAGCAACAAGATATCGGTCCAATTTTTTTCACCAGAGCTCAATGAAGAAGGGAAAATCATACTAGAGCTAGAAACAATCCTTGAAACGAGAATTAGGCAGCTAAGAAATAGAGAAGTTACAAATTACCTCGTCAAATGGAAGAACCTACTAGTGGAAGAGGCAACATGGGAAGATGCATTCTTCATGCAAAAGTATCTATGGTTAGACAAGTGTTGAGGAAAACACTTGTTTGAAGGGGACGAGCATGTTAAGACCTAGAATAAACCCCATGATATGTATAAAGCCCCTTATTATGCCCTAGATATTGAATTATTACATTTCTAGTAGGTCGGCTAGAACCCTTCTTTGCACCCTTTCATTATAATTGTAACGCACCCTTTCATTATAATTGTAACCCTTTGTCTCTTGTATATATATCAAGGAGATCTAGTATTAGGATCATCTTATCTCTCATCTCATATTGTGTTCTGAAGTTTATATATTGTAAAGGAGGCTTCCCCCTCGAAGTGGACTGAATTTTATTGATTTCTTATCATTTTTAAGGTGTTGGGTCATAACACACAACATGAAAACCTATCTATTTCAAAAATATAGAATCCACAAACAAGTATTTGAAGGATCTTATGGCCATTATACAAGAGATATACACTTCATATCCTAGCTTCAATTTGAATGATCATTGCTTCAGAATGTGACTCTGGATTTTGGTTTTAGATGTGCCAATGGTATGTTTTTTAGCTCTCTTTACCCTTCATAGCCACGCTGCCAGTAGGCCTGTTCAGTACCCTGATGTGTTTACCTTAGTACCATACAAGCATAGCCCTGCTGCCAGTAGGAATGTTCAGTACCTTGGTGTGTTTACTTGTATTTCTTGATACTTCCTTTTTATTATGTATCACTCAAAAGATTTAAAATGATGTATATTGTTCTTTGATATCTTAAATCATTGGTACAAGAGTGTTTTAAATTTACTATGCGCATAGTTAATCATTTATATTTTGTCAAGGGTGACATAATCCACAAAAATTTCAGATATCAGCTATTCAATGTATAAAATAACATCTCAGATAATGACTAAAAGGCCCTCTAGTGTTAGGATTCTTGTGAAATTTTATTAAGGTTTTCTAGGAGTGTTCCACCATAGGGGATTTTTCATCAATACATTCCAAGATAAACTTATAAAGAGAGTCCTTGGATAAGAATTTGTTAAATCAATTAGGCCAGTATCAAACATAATGGTGTCACCCTTTCCCAATGGATAATCTTGGTCATTCATAATGAAAGTCACTTTTCAAAATGATGAGGTAATAATAAGGCATATGAACTAATATATGTCTCAAACAAGATAGGGATGAATGTGGAAATTTCATTTTAAGGAGATAATAATGGTGATACATTTAGGAGTAGATATGATAGCTCATAATAGGAAGTGTACATAAGAATAAAAACAATTCAACACCTGATTTAAATGATTCTTTAATAGAAAGAACATGAAAATTAGATCATACCTCCAATCACCTGAAGTGATGACAATGATCCCATCGTTATGATACCAATACCGGATTATTAACTAGCACCAGAACATGATTCTTCAGTAATGGAACACGACAATACAATAACATGATTCTTCAGTACCGGAATAGGACAATACCGCAACAAGATTTTGCAATGTCGGAATAGGATTCTACAGTACTTGAATAGGATAGTACTAGAACATTATTCTTTAGTACCTGGTCTTAATGATCTTTAAAACTGGAACTTACAGGCCTCACATTGTGGTTGGAATACTCCAAGTTTCAAGTTATGGAAAATGTCAGCAATCACAGGTACTAGACCAGACTACAGGTGCTTTTATCCAAGATTCAAAACTTGAAGTGTTGAATCTGCCAACAGGTACTAAAATGTTAAACACTGATTTGAATATCAAAACTTGTAGGTCTGTTGATTTTACTGAAGTATTATTCTTGAAAACTAAATGTATTACATAGGTATAAGAAATTTAAATTAAGGTGGAAGAGATAGGAAAGTGGAATTTGGTTCCAAATTCTACAATAACTCTTAGTTTGGAAAATATTCCACTATTGAAAGACAAAAGGATCATCCTTTAGATCCAAGTCAGACCACCAAACATGTTAACACTTTCATTTTATTAGAAAAAAATATATCTAACTACTATTGTCCCCTTAAAAATTTTCTGATCCAGGGACAGTTCCTGCTCGTTAGAGTTTTCAAAGAGAATTCATTGAGGCTCCTTTATCATGAATGATCTACAAAGAAATATCATAGCTATCTCAATTTTATAAATCACACAAATCCTATATCTATAAACTCACATATATACAAATATGTACATAGTTAAATCAGATAACAAGAGACTTACAGTGGTGAATTAGCAGGGGGATGTTAAGGTCCTAACCCGCANCTGCTGCTATTTCGTATATCATTTCTGTGTATTGTGAAGATTATGCTGGATATTTTACTGTTATTCTGTTATTTCTAGCATTTCGTTTATGTTCTGCATATTTTATATATCTGGTATCTTGCAGGGGAGGATTCCCATTGCTTACCAATTGCATTTCATAACTCTGCATAACATGATTGATAAAATCTTCTTTAGACAAGGGCTTATGATATACCTTCAAGTGGTGCCCATTTACAACAAAGTAAGTTTGATCTGCATTAATGGTTTTTATATTAACCGAACCGTTTTCACAAACTGTATCCACTTCATAAGGTCCCAACCATCGGGTTTGTTAGCACTCTGTAAATTTTGTCCGACTGAATAGACAAACGACAGAGGTAACTATTTCAACCATCTTTAGAGCTGAGGCACTAGCATGCTCAAACCAGAGAGGGCTCTCTTGTGTCACTTGATATATCTATGGAAATTGGTGGCTAAATTTGGTTTGTTTTGGGGGTTTTTAATAAAGTTGTTGGAAAGGAAGTGGAGGAACACTTTGGACTATGGAGTCAAAATTCTGAAATTGAATGAAAACATTGACTGGCTTGTAGAACTCTCCAGAGGATAAAGGCTAAATGAGGCAATGAATCTGAGTTATAACTTGAATTTAATTAGAGTGGTAAGAGGAAAGAGAAACAGACAACTGCAGCAAAGCATTACATGAATGAATTCTGAATTAGCTAAGAAGAAACATACACAGTTTAAATTGCTTAAGCCAAGAGCATCACATGATGAATTCTGGGCCTTTAACTCTCCAATTTAAACAGAAGAAAATGTATATGGAATTAAAGAAATACAGGAAATACATACAAATAGGGAAGACAAAACTCATATCACCACCATTAGAATCTTTTCATAGAGACTTCAAAGCTGTTGCATATGTATTCAATTCAGCCCCAGAAAATTACAATGAAGTTCAGAACAATCCAAATTGTGCCCTTGCACTTCTGCCTTCCATTAATACACTCATAACCTCTAATACTTATACAGTTCGAGTTCCTTCAGTGTGTAACTGATTACAATAACTGAAATGAAATGGTTCAGCTTCTACAATGATTACAAATGACAGTTTTCAAAAAAAAAAAATGTTTCATGATCCCTACAGATTCCTCTGACGCTCCAACTCCTCCCTCTGCCATGTTCTCTTTGAAATGTCAATTATACTCTTTCAAATATAATTGCATTTATCTATATTCTCATTAAATATTTGGGAATAATATATTTGAAATAAAAATAATTCCCAAATATTTTTATATCCTGTAGAATTAAATTTCCATAACTTAATTCATGCTCGTGGTTTTTTAAAACCATGTCTTGTTTGCCCAATTCACCATTCCACTGTAAAAAACATTTATTGTTACCATTTCACATGAAAAACATTTGTTGTGTTATGTTTTTCCAATTTACAGTTTCATTGTGAAAAAAACATTTACTGTGTGTTTTTTCCAATTTACTGTCTTTGGTAAAACCATTTAAATATTTTTCATGGAAATAAACATTAATTTCTTGAATCTTTTTCACCGTGAGGAGGAATTTCATTCATTAGAAATTTCATATTTGTTGTTGAAATTTCATATTTGTGAGTGGTTTTTATCTCCGATGTGCTCCACTTAAAAACATGTGTCCACCAAATAAACCACGTAGTTTTCCCCGGCCCGCCTTCACATAATTAACCTCTTCGTTACTTTAATCCCCGATATGTATGTGCACCCTCCATCCAACCTTTGACTTTTCCACATTATAAATTGAGATTAGTGCTCATGATTTGATGTGATTCCACAAATTAAATATTGGATTAAATATTAATATAAAAATAAAAAAAAATTATATTAATAATAAAAAAACCCCTTTTTCTATTTTTGAAGGTCTTTGGGCATATGAGGCTTAACACATGACTTTGTGGATAGGATAAGGGTGCTTAATAAAAGGCTTTTTTTTTTTTTTCAATGGGAATACAAAAATAAGGGTAAAAATGAATGAAGTGATGGAACTAAGGGATTTAGATAAGAATTAAGGCTAGGTATAAACTCGGGATATTTGCCAACTTTTGACTCGTGGAGTACATGACTATTTTGGATGATCCATTGGGTGAAGGATTTAGGTGATGGGAGCTTGACGGAGCTGGTGAAAAAGTTGGAAAATATGAGTGGAAAAATAACACAAGGACAAGATACATTGGGAAAAAATTAATGCAAATTAGCAAGTGATTTATGGTCCACCGAGCCTCATCAACTTTTGATATCGGGGGTTGGAAAAAACGGCTTTAGGTAGACCTCTTTTAGCCCCGATGTGCCTCTGAGGGTGCCACATGTCCACGAATGAAACCATGACAGTTTTCCCCGACCTGTCTTTGCATAATTAAACTTCATGCTATTTCACCACCCGATATGTGCCTTAGCCGTTGATCTGGGCCGTTTCAATATCTACGGTCTCTCAGGTCCTACCTTTCATGCCTCCGCCATATGTGACCTTATCCCCCAAAATATCATGCTTCCATAGCGATGTAGCTCTTCGCTAAATTTCCGAGACTTGGATCTTATCTAAAAATTGTTATGGTGATAACAGGGTTGACCGTTTTCCTTTAAAAATTTTAAACTTGTTGTCATACAATAGGGCCCAGTCACCTGAATGAAAGGAATTTTTCTTAATAAATTTGTCGTGCCATTTATCCCTTTGAAATTGAATGAGTGTGGTTCTATGAATATCATCATGTGGCCTTACTGATCTCATCAGGTTCATTTAGTTGCATTACCCTCTATTTGTGTGCCTCGTCTAGGTCGATTCCCAATTGCATGGTTGTTCGAAAGGTCTTTACTTGAAATTCTATGGGGAGCAAGACATGCTTCCCATACACCAATTCATAAGGGGTATGATCTGTGGCGTTTCTCCAGGATGTTCAGTAAGCCTATAAGGCTTCAAGAAACCTATCAGCCTAGTCTTTATGGTGCAGTTGAATTGTTTTCGTGAGAATGTCTTCTATCCCCTTATTGGTTGACTCCACTTGTGCATTTTCTTGGGGATGGCAAGGTGTATATTTTTGGTGCTTGATATGATATTGTTTTGAGATGGATTTGAAAAAATTAGAAGTAAATTGGGTCCCTTGGTCTGTCACTATCTCTCTAGGCACACCAAAACAAGTAAATATTTCTTTAAATAAAAAATCAACAACAGATTGTTAATTGGCATAATACAAATATTTAGGCTCTACCCATTTTGTCACATAATCCGTACAAACCAATATGCACCTTTTCCTTCTAGACATGGGGTTGATTGGTCCTACAAAATCTAATGCCCATTTTTCAAAAGCTCTGATTACTACCTATGTTTGAAGAGACATCTCATCAGTCGAAGTTGGTCTCCCCATCCTTTTGCAATCATCACAATTGGCCACATACTTCTTTGCATATTTAAAAATGGTTGGCCAATAATAGCTTGACTATAATATTTTGTATGATGTGCTTTTGTCAGAAAAATGCCCACCACATGGCCCATCATGGCAGGCTTTAATAATGTCACACATCTCATCTTCCCGTACACATCTTCTAATCACCAAATCAGGACCAGTGTGGTATAAACAATCATCATGCCACATGTAATTAACACTTAGCTAAATAATTCTTTGTTTTTCTTGAGAGGATAGATTTTGAGGTAATTTTCTTGTTACTAGATAATTAGCCACATTTGCATACCAAGGAATGTAGGTAGAGATAGAAAACAAATTTTCGTCAGGAAAATTATCATTAACTAGTGTATTCTCTCATGTATGAATAAGTCTAGAGAGAAAATCATGAACAAGATTATCTCTCCCGAGTCTATCTAAAATAGTAATGTTGAATTCTTGTAATAGTAACAACCATCTCGTAACTCTAGCATTTGTGACAGGTTTATTCATTAAAAATCTAATGGCTAAGTGATCAGTGTGTACAAAGACTTCATACTGAGTTATATAATGTCGAAATTTGTTAATGGCATGAAATATTGCCATAAATTCTTTTTCAGTAACCGTATAGTTTATCTCATTAGGAGAGAGGTTTTTGTTGACAAAATAGATAGCATAGGGAACTTTTTGGCCCAAAACAACACCCAGAGCTATATCTGAGGCATCAACATTAATGTGAAAGGGGAGGGACCAATTTGTCCCTCTTAAAATAGGAGCAGTTGAAAGATTCGGTTTTAAAATTTCAAAAGCAATTTGACATTGAGAATCCCAATGGAATTCAACATCCTTTGCTAAGAATTTGAACAATGGGGTAGCTAGGTTTGTGAAATTTTGAATAAATCTTCTATAATATCCAGAATGCCCTAAGCAGTTTCTAACTTCGTTTTGGGAACTAGGGGTTTTGATTTGAGAAATGATTTCAATTTTAGAAGGATCTACCCTTATTCCAATACCAGAAATATGATGGCCTAAGACAATCCCCTCAATGAACATCATTTTGGATTTTTCATTGCTGATGGAAAGGTTAGTTTATTTACATATGATCAACACTTACTTTAGGTTGTCTAAGGCTTGTTGAAAATCATCCCCATATACTGTGAAGTCATCCATATAGAATTCCCCACAATCATGGGTTAAATCAGAAAATATGGCCAAGACATCCCATTGAAAGGTGGCAGGAGAATTACATAAACAAAAGGGAAGACCCTATAAGCATAAGTACCCCGAGGGAAAGTAAAAGTTGTCTTCTCCTGATCTTCTAGTACAATTTGGATCTGGTTATAACCATTGAACCCATACAAGAAGGAAAAGTACTTTTTCCCAGACAAATTGTCCAACACTTATCTATAAAAGGTAAAAGAAAATAGTCTCTAAATATAACCTTAGATCAATCTAACCAAACCTCTCCATGTAGATGTATATAGAGATAGGATTAATTTTAGACACAATTTGGTGTCTTCTTGATTTCAATCACATTAATATATTAAGTGTGGCTTACGCTAAGACAATACCCTTAATTGAACTCGCCAACCATTATTTTTTGTTGTGAAACTAATTAAGAAAGCAAAAAGAGTGGTGAAAAAAATGCATGTCATCTCTGATTAATGTGATGAACATGATAAGGCGTGAATCCAACATGTTTCTCACTTACTGTTTCTCACTTACTGATTCTAAGTGTGTATAGGTCATATTTGATCTACTTAGAGAGAATTGTATTGGTCATACAATATGATTGTCGTAGCTCACTTAATTGTTTACAAATAGTTGAGATCATTGCTTATAAACAACTCATAGTTGTGGCTCAATTCATTGTTTATAAATAGTTAAATTTGTTGTTCAAATTCACATAAGAAAAATGGTTGGATGATTTAAAAAATGGTTAAGTAAAGTTTATTGTATATTTTTTTGTATTATTTGATATTCTTTTATATATATGGTCAATATGTAATATTGTTTTGTTTTTTAGATTATTTTTATTTTTTTGGTTGAGATGTGTTACATTAGCTTTTTGCATGTGAGAGTCATTATAGCTTAGCTCCTTCTTCAAACATAATTCTAATAATAATTCATGCAATAAAAGTTGTTTGATGATTTTGAAATTGGATAGGTATGTGTATAGTGTTGTTTTATATTTTTATTATAATATTAATATTAATAATCTAATTTTAATGTCATGGTCAAGAAAGACATGGAATTGGTGTATGAGACTCCTTGTTTGTGTGATAAGGGATTCCTTCTACCCATCATACTCTACCCCCTCTCGATTTGAACCTCTGACATATAGTATTATTTTGTTTTTTTAATTATTTTTAGTTAATTTTTTAATGAGCATGTGCCACATGAACATTATGTGACAACATCTATGTCATATTAGACTATAAAGTGTCTCTAAACTGAATAAAAACTAAAGAAAATGAGAAAAGTTCTTTAATAATGTTTTTTAAACATATAAACAAAATGTTAAAACCATTAATGAACAATGTTGATCTTAGTGAATGATAATCTCCATTATCATAATCTCAACCATTTTTCCCTTTAGAAATAACTATTCAGTAAACTACTCTATATTTCCTTTGTGATGGTATCCAATGTACTTAAACTTAGTGTACCCAACTATATATATAGAAATCAAACCAAAAACATGCATAGTTTTATTGATCACTGAAAACATCTTGCCAATAAAAATGACTATATTTATCACTGAAAACATATCGATGACAAGAATGGCTGTGTTGATCACTGAAAACATGTTGAAAACAAGAAAACCAACCAATTGATGTAACCCTCAAAACTATCATAAATATCAACTTAAATAATTATCATAAATAAATTCAATTACCTGCTTGATAAATCTGGGTTATTGGACTTTTTTTTTATTGTTTTGGATATCTAAGGGAGTGGGCTGAGCAATCTTTCCTTTCAAGTGAGTTATTTTTACGATGCAGTTTTAAATTTTTGGTAGATCTAGAAGTCTGATCGATTTTCTGAACATCTGGATTGGTTTAAAATTGGGCAAAACCCTACGAATAAAATTCTGAAATACATGAAACTTTGATCCATACCAAACTCAAGCTACTCCTAAAAATCTTCTAACGAAATTCAGGCACATTGCTCTAGTTAGCTTACTCCATATCGAATTCGAGGTGGTACTTCGATTTAAAGAGATTGTTTACGAGCTGTGCAGTACAGAACTCTATCGTCGTCGCCATCAATAACAAGACTAATGCAGGACAAACCACAATCTGAATTTTACACCCGTCCCGTCTAGTTTTGGCGTAAATATCTCGTCTAGTTTACAGCCACGGCCCACGGGTCCCTGACCAGAACATTTAATCAGTACTGTCAAATCAATCGAATCGTGCACTCGCAACTACCACTTAACTAATCTCTATAGAAATGTTATTGGATACGTACTGCGTTCCACTCCAGCTGCACTGCGTTTTAAATATTATTCACTTTAATGTTGTCATTCAGTCGCTCTCGTGACTGACTGAAAGCTGGTGGAAATCGATGGTTCTAAACGGATGAAATTACCATTTGTTGATTTGTAATGAGTTAGTTTGGTCGTCAAAATTTACTATCATTGAGAACTATCAGATTGATAAATGATATTGATTGCAAATTCTACGCTGTTTCCGCCAATCTGAGTGACAACGACGATGATAGATTTAGAGGGAGCAGTACGCAACAATTATACTGGCCATACTTAACCTACCAACCTGACATGAACATATAATATCGAATTTGGAATCATAAATGCTTTGTTAGCACGTTCCATGGCCACGAGGTCCGCATGGTTGGTCTTCACATTTAGGGTGAGGGAGGCAATTGGCAGTTGATTGGTAGCTGGTACAGAATGCTGAAAGCTCAGGAAACTGAAAGAGTAAAGTGGCCGGTACAGTATACTGTCCCATAATCTGATTTATGTGTCCCCTCTTCATCAATCAATAAAAAGACGATTCTTTGTTAGTAGTTGCAGGTTGAGGATTGACGGCCAGCAATATACAGCATGCTAAGAAGCATTTAATGTTTCTTGGTATATACGTCACTGGATATACTTCGGTATATATATCAAAGTGATCTGATATACTCTGTTATATATATCAAAGTGATCTGATAGAGTATATATCACTAGTCACAGTATGGAATGCTAAGTAGCAAGTTATTTATTGTTTTTCAAGGATTGATCTTCTTTTGAAAACCTAAATCTCTGTCAGGGAGTGTAGTAGTCTAAACATTCTAGGTTTAGGTTATTTTCTGGACATTTTTTCTGTTTAATTTTACCATATATTTAGTGAGAAAGTGTTGGATTTGCAGATTTGAGTGGCTAAGTCTGTATAATTGAAGTGTCCAAGAATTTTTTAATAAGCCAAGGTCAAAACCATTTATTCATTCAGAAATGCAATTTAAACAACATAAAATTATGATTTCTTCTAGATTTATATGACAGCCACCAAAAAAACCAAAACTTAAAACAATTAAACAACTCAAAAAATAAAATAAAACTAATTTACAATATACAATTTGAAAGTGAGAGTCATTGTCAATATGCAATTTTGAAAAGTAGCAAATAAAATCCAACACAACCAATTGCAATTTCTATTGGCTAACCTTTGGTCACGATCTAAGTTCCAACATCTAGGATTTAAGTTTTTCATTGAAACCCTCCATTTCAAATAATTTGAAAAAGTGGATACAACTACTTGCATTTAGATAGACGAGGGTGGTTCAGAGGATAGAGTAATGCATCTCTATGATGTGATTGCACAACCCCTTATCAACAAATTTAAGGCTCTTTATTTTGGTTGAATGCATGTTGCTTGTCAAGTAAGCTATTGACTTCTTTATCTTTTTTGCATTTACTATTACATACGATATAAGTAGAGGAACGTGTTTCGATTGTTATGGACAAGATTTTTATAATTTTTATATTGAGGTATGTGATGAAAGTGAGTGTTTTGTTAGTTATTACATAGTTATAATAAGTGTTGGTTAAACGTTTTATTTTTTAGGTTTTTTGGTAGAAATTTGACGATGTAAATCTTGATAAAATCGTTATTTTCTGTTGTTTAAATTGTATTTTTGAAGGCATAAATGGATTCAGCATGTTGAAAAACCCCTAGGGTTCTTAGATTATACAAACTTAGCCACTCAAATCTACAGATCCAATAATATCTAGTATTGATGTTGCAACAACTAGCCTCCTATGCAATATTGAATGTTGCACCAGCTAGATTATAGGTTGTTGGATCTGAATTGCTTTCAAATCATGGTCTATAATCCACTTGTTGTAGAGGCTCGATATTACTCGCCATAATATTAACATGCTTTTTTATGTGTGAATGAGAATGTCAAAGTGAATTTGGGAACAAAGTATAGACATATATGACGAGAAAATGAGTTATGATGAGGGGATGGACATGTCTCTAAAGAGAAGGAAATTTAGGATGAAGCACTAAATGAGGGAAGAAATAATTTGTGCTATTTTCAACATATATGAAGCATGAGTTGATTGTGAAATCATTAATCTTGTACAACTTTATTTAGAAAGAGTGAATTTGAAATGGATATGTACTGAAAAAAAATGAATTAATCTCGTACAAGTTTATGTAGAAATCATTGACCTCATCCTCAACCTCCTAATAATAATAAAGGTTTCATATTCCATTACATAGAGGTCTCGACTACAACACAATATTGTGGAAAAAGATCAACACAATATTGTGGAAAAAGATAATGCTAATTCTATTTTAAATTTCTCCATTATAAATAAAAAAATGTTATCTTTTTTTTTCATATTTTATTTCATATATATTTTTAATAATTTATTCCATACATATTATTAGTTATGTTTTTTTTTAGATTTTCATAAATGAATTTATAATTTATGTTTTTTATTTGAATAAATAAATTATAATATTTATGTAAGAATATTAAAATTCATGATTATGGTAGATGGAAAAATCTTCTAATAAAAATAAATAAATATCTATAACTTTAGTAATAATTTAAAAATATAAACATAAATATATATAAATTTTAGAATTATTAAAATTTTTCATAATGTAAATTGAAATTAAATCCACACATTTTAAAGTTTTAGAAGGGTTAAGAAATCAAGAAATAAATAAAAATATGAGTAAAATGATATACAAAACTTAATGTTTAATGTATAAAACAAATGAAAATAAAAGGAGATTTCTATGTTATAGAAATAATTGTAAGACATATAAGTGAAGAAAAATTTTATATTATAAAAAATATTTTAAAATTATAAATTTTAAGCACTTAGATGTAAAACAATTGGTGATGGAGTGTACTATTAAAACACTTTGTTATGTGAAATCATATGTTCAAACAAACACAGAAAT
>JASDQU010192570.1:6894-19986 GCA_032191745.1 Picea mariana | reverse complement strand
AAATTGCCAAAATTGCCAAAAAGCTTTTTTGAGCCATTTGGAAAAGGTGGGTGGCCACCGATATCCACCTGGATCACTAGATCTCCTCATCCTAGTCATTCTCTTTGGAGAACTTCTTCGGGACAAGATATTTTTGAAAATCTAGGAATGACTCATTTACGCCCAAGAACTTCTAATCAACCTATGGCATCACATACGCATGCGACTTATGCTACCTATATAGTCCCTTTAGATCATTTTACCGGCATGACCAATAATTTTTTCACAGTGTTAGACCAATTGTTGGTTGGTTCTCATTCGATTAATTTTCCTCTCCAGCTCGCTAACTCTACCATGGTCCCACAAGCTACGCTTGTTTCTGTCGGAAATATGGTTATCACTTAAGCTCCTATTGGAACACCACTTTCACTTATATCAAATCCATGACTTCCACCTCAATATAATGCTTTGAGTACTTCCATTGCTAATCCTACCCAGAATCCATCCAGAGGGTCTAATATTTTTGTTCCTCCTGGGTATAATGTTGCTAGTCATTTTATTCCTATGCCTACCTAGGTTCTCTCTAGAGGGCCTCATGGTCCTCCTCCACCTTCTCCTGGAGGATCTAATCATCCTGACCCTAGTAGAACCAATCAAGTTGGAGGTACAAGTCATTTTTTCACTTCTGGTTTTCAAATTCCTGTTGGAGGTCAACCTCAAATTGGGGGGCAACCTCAAGTTGGAGGCCATAACCCATTTTATGGACAAAGTATACCTGGATTACAATCTCAAACTTGGAATATTCCTTTCCAATGGAATGAACAACCGTTTGGGGGGAAACATCCACAAGTTAATTCTTTTATACCCCCTAATCTCGGGCAACCGTATCCAGGTTCTATGAATCATACTTGGGTCAAAATTTTCAATCTAATGCTCCTTTCCAAGGAAGCTTACCTAATCAACCAACTCATATTGGCTATTCAACTCAAAATCCTCCACCACCGAATTTGTCAGGACTATCTCACTATCTACAGACTGCTTATGGTCCTACTGGTATACCTACGGGAATACCTCCTCAAAACTACCAGTTTCCTCAAGTGAACAGACAATTGTCATTTCTTGCTACTTCGTATTTACGGATTTATCTAGGATTTTGAATGATCCTATTTTGCATTCTCCTTAAAGAAGTCTTTTGTTTTTTCTGAATTGATATGTGACCTTCCCTCTACTGGAATAGAAACTGTGGCAGAAGATTCCTTACCTAGCGAATCTCTCTTTCTAATCAGTTCTGACGACATATGGTACGAAGATATTATCATTTATCTCCAAACCTAAACTTTATGGCCTGATATTTCTAGTACAGATCATCGTTGTATTCAGTATCAATCCCGTCAATACATTATCCTTGGTGATACCATTTACCTCTGTGGTATTGATTCTATATTTCGACGATCTCTCGCCTATGATGAAGCTGAGAAAGATTTGAATGACTGTCACTTTGGAGCATGTGGCGATCATATGTCTGGATATGCCACTGCCCAAAATAACTTACGAGCTGGTTATTTCTAGCCTTCATTGTTTAAGGATTGCATTGTAGTTGTCCAAAAATGCCATGCTTGTCAAACCTACAACAATAAGATCCAATCTCATCCTGATCCCTTACACCCTATAGTTTTCATTAGTCCATTCGCTAAATGGGGCATTGACTTCATGACATGTAACCCTTACTCGGCCGGGGGGCATGAATACATCATTGTAGCCATGGATTATTTCACTAAGTGGGTTGAGGCAATGCCTACATTTGATAATACCAGGAAAACTACAACGTTATTCATGTTCAAGCATTTCATTACTAGATTTGGTGTCCCTCAAGCCATCATCACTGATCATGGTAGTCATTTTCGCAATTTCATTACGTCTGAAATTACCGAGAAGTTGGGTCTTCAACATGAAAACTCAACCCCTTATTATCCACAGGCCAATGGAGAGGTTGAAGCAATCAACAAATTTCTCACTACTATGCTTCGACGAATGATAGGAATTCACAAGTCAAGTTGGCACACAATGTTGTTCTCAACCTTGTGGGCCTATTTCACATCTGTTAAGTCTGCCATGGGGTTCACACCTTTCCAGTTAGTATATGGTATTGAAGTAATTTTTTCGATTGAATGTGAAATCCCATCCTTGAAACTAGTTTTCAAACTTCTCTCTAACACCTTAGCTGAAGATGAACGTCTTTTGTATTTGATGCAATTAGACAAGACCCATTGTGATGCTGCCTTAGTCATTGAAACTCAGAAAAAGCGTGTCAAATCTCAATATGAAAAGCATGTCAAACCACATGTATTTTCTGAGGGTGATTTAGTTCTCCTTTACGAACAAGATCGTGACTTACTAGGGGTCAGTAAATTCGAACCCATGTGGCGGGCCCCTTAAATTGTTAAATGAGTGTTGGAGAAAGGGGCTTGTGAGCTGGTAGATTATGATGGAATTCCTTTGAGTGAACCCATAAATGAGATTTACTTGAAGAAGTACTATGCTTAAATCATTTTTTTCATGATTGTTGTGTATTTGTAGTGTATCATACTCTTATGTGCTTTTTCATTTTTTGGTTCCACCTTTAAGCTGCTTACCTTGCATTATGATTGGTTTCCAGATGTCGGTGTCTTCGCTACCCTATATCAGCTTTTTTGATGGTGCTAGTTGCAGTACTCAAAACTTAGTGTCTGCCACTTGGAAAATATATGCACCTACGGATGAATTGATCAGTCTACATGGTGTTTGTCTTGGTTGTGCAACTAATAATATCGTGGAATACTGTGCAGTTATCGAGTTGTTAACTAACACTATTTCATTGGGCATTCATGATATTATTGTATGACTTGATTCACAGTTAGTAGTACTACAGTTGAGTAACATTTATTCCATCCGAAGTCCTACTTTGTTACAAGTATATTTACAAATTCGCCTCTTGGAACGACATTTTGATTACATTGAATATCAACACATTCTTAGATGTCTAAATACATTGACAGATGCATTGGCTAATTATGTGTTAGACAGACATTTGATACATTTATAAATCCAGTCACACTTTTTACAAAAACAAGTAAGCCATTAGGAACTTTATATTTATAACGATAAAAGTTTACAAAAAAGTGTTTGTTTGAAGACCAAAATATCAAAAATGTGAAGCTCATGGATTCATATAAAAAAACATCAAGGATGTTTCTCATTATAACAAGCGACTTCCTATGCTACTTTATAGAGAAGTCGACCTATAGATGCAGATACGCCCACTGTGCGGCGTTGATAATGCCTAGGAAGCTCATCCACTGTGGAATCAGGGACATTCATTGTTAGTCCCTCCAGGTTCTGTTCTATAGCCTCGAGATCTGCGGAAGCTAACCCTTCTAAAAAACCTCTCTCTCCTCACCTCTGGATGGGAGATGATCCCAGAGGATGATAAGGTCCCACATCTTCATTATTGAGACCACTTGATTAGTCATTGGATAAATAACACAATTTTTTTTTATATAATTAAAATATCAAAAACATTGTATAAACAAAAATTTCCTTCTTACCTATGTCCCCCCACTGGGATCCATCAGGAAGAGATAGATCTGGATCCCCACAAAAATATGTCCTGACATATGCATAGTCTTCCACCATGAGTAGTTGATTCCTCACCCATTGGAAGAAAACATTGTCATACTTGACGATGGGAACACCACCATGTCAAGCCATTAGATCCACCCACCTCTTCATCTGTGGATCCTATGGAACGAGTATACCCCACTCCACCTATAGACGTAGAACATGAACTCTCTCTAGGAAGAAGGACACCAAAATGGACCTGTATCCAAATTGTTTCAACTGACCGTTTCAACACTTTGTGAGTTGTTTTTCATGCTTTTCAGGACACCCTCACACCAGTTGAAGACTCTGGGTTCCATGCACTCTATCACATATTGAAAATGGATTTGCAAATCCATATGGGGAGCTGCACCCCCTTCCATGTGAGTAATGGTGTAAAGGATGGTACGCAATGGTAAATCTCAGACATCTCTGATGGCTACCTTGCCACTGTGTTTTTCGGTACCTGGCACACAATGGTGGCGAACGTAGTAATCCATAGGTTCACCTCCACCCCTGCTTCTAGTGAGCGATACCCATGAACCACGGCGAGACAACCCTTTTATAAAATAGATATCCTCTATATCTATTGTGAGTGTATGAACACCCACGTGAAAAGCCTGTTCGTTCACATCCCACATGTGAACCAAATACTCTACCAACCTCAATTGGGCTCTCATGCCCTGAATCCTAAAAAACTTGAGTAACCCACATTGCCTTAGATCCATAACTATCCCCGGGTCATTCCCATCAAAATAATCCTCTTCTTCATGCTCTCGCCCATGCCACTCAATCATCTTGACCAAGGAAACCCTACCAAGGAACATTAAAAGAAAGTTAGAAACAAAAAAAGTTATTTCCTGGGGGCTTTTCTAGTTAAGTTTATCTTTTTAAATTTTTGGTTGTGGTCGTCGTAGGGTTGCGCTTTCATGTAGAGTGATGTCGTCTTGCCTATAGGGTCACCTGCAACGATCCAAGATCGTTGCAGTTCACAATATAGAGGACCTGCGATGATCTCAACTCACAGGTAGCCCCAAAAAATCGATCCAACACACAAATTTGACCAGGAAAACAAATTTTGAAACCATGAAAAGATGATGAAGAAGAAGATTACTTGTTTGACGTAGATGGTTCACAAAATTATCCACCACACGCTCCGCAATCGAAAGTTGAAATTCAGGGAGAAAAAGGGATTTGGAGCACTATTTGGGTAAATTTGCAAATGAAATGGTAAAATGGTGTTTTGGGCCTATTTTGTTGTTTTTTACCACTTTTTATTTGCAAAATTATATTATTTTTATATGTTATCCATGCCCTAAAGTCTTAACAACTTGGAAAAGTGTTGACTTTTGCAGATTAAAAGGTCTAGAGACGAGACGTTGGAACAAGGGTCCACCCTTTATTTATTTATTTTTGCATATTTTTCTTATGTACAAATCATTTTAGGGTTTTTCAAGAAAAAATCCGAGCAAAGTCTTAATTCTTTCTCATGCTCTTGAAACCATGAGAATCTAATTGAGTAGTCTTTTTTCGTTTTTCGAATTCACATTGGCAATACGAAAAATGAAACCTATGGAGTGTCCTTTAAGCTCTTTTCAAGCTCGTTAAACATGAAAAGATGGTCGAGCGATCTTGTTCTTTTCATGCTCGTAAAAGTATTTGAAGAAAACATCTGATGAGCGGTAGGTTATCTCTTTTTTCAGTCTTGTCAAATTAATTTACGAAAAATGACCTGATGAAGTTCTCTTTATGTGTTTTTCAGACTCTCTAAAAATGAAAAGCCCTCGAGTTTTCTTTCTTTGGACTCTTTAAACAAACATCGAAGGACCCATATGGAATCGAACCACTCCTTCTTAGGGTTCATTAAACATACTCCGAGGGACTCGTCCGAAGGATGAGCTTACATTTTCAAGCATATGTTTTTTTGTTTTTTTTTATGTCTGGAGGAATCAACAACTAGTTGGGCACATGCTCGTGTTACATGTGGCCGTGTTATCCAACTGCTACCACTATAACCTCCAGGTGTTCCCACGAGGCCCCATACATGGCACACATTGTAAGTCGGGGGGAGTTGAACTCGAAACCTCATGGAACTTCATTTTCACGACACTTGCCAATTGAGCTGCCCCCCCCGGGGGATAAAAACTTTGAAGGACATGGGGGTGNTAATATGGTATCTCTGGGTGCAACCACACGTTCGACCACTACCTCAAGGAGTCCCCATGGCTCCAGGTAAAGCCCTCACGAGAATTGAACCTTGCCCAACAGTGAAAAACTCCTCGCTTTCCACCATTGGATCCAACTCCTTTGGGCATTTTCAAGCATATATTATCCTCCTCAAGCTTGCGTAAAAATAAAGAGGTACTCGCCAAAAATGGTGGGGGAAATTGGGAAAGAAATGTGTTTCTGTATTTGTGTTAATGGCAGTAATAGTCACTCTTGAACATGACACTCCCCTTCATCATTTGTATTCGGGTTGGTAAATCCATTTGTCTCTCATTTGACCATCCATAAGTTCATATGTTGGGTCCTCCTTGAGTCAATGCTACCAAGACAATTTCCACGTCGTTCATGTGTTCAAAAGAATTCCAACCTAAACAAGCCTTCAATCGAGTCGGCCATCTACAGTTATAAATTTTATACCATGTCGGCCTTCCCTGAGTCAGTTATGAATCACTTCATACTCTGATCTACTTCAAATTTGTTACATATTTCATGTCATTGATGGGGGATACATCAAGGCCCTCCTATGATGAGTTGTCTCCTATCGAATTCAACTCTTTATCCAAGAACAAGATTTAGAAATCATTTAGTACCTTATAGCATGCATGCCTCAATGGAAAGTTTCTTCTCTTTCAACAGTGGGTTCACATCATTGAACCCTGATTGGAATATTCCATCGAGTGTTCGAATTCAAATCATTTATTCACATTCATTGGATTGATCTAGGGTACCTTGGGATTCATTGACATCAATGGTTATTTATCTTTCACTAGTTAACACTTTTCATTAATGATCGGTAATCAAGTGGTTTCTACCATGTTCGACTTCGACATCTGTAATCACATGGCTAGATTCATACTTAGAGACGATGGAAATGAAGACCATGGATCTCATCATCTTGGTCCAGCTTGCGACAGAGTATTCATAAGTTTGTACTGACACGTAGATCCACTGTGTATGTCTAGTGGCTATGTCCGAATTTGAATTCTTTTACAGCATAGATCCATAGTGTATTCCTGGTGGCTATGCTGAATCATGATGACATGGATCCACAATGTATGTTTAGTGGCCATGACTCACTTGACACTTATGATTAGATTCACTTGTAGTCTGAGCATGGGAATGCCTACCTTAGAAGATGGTATATTATTATGAAGATGCTTGATTGTTTGGAGGTTCTCGATTGATGCGCTCTGTGTTTTCGACACAAACATTCTACAAATTATTTCAGCTGTCATGAGTTCCAACTTCATTATTTGGGGAGCATTCTATTACACATTATTTTGGTCACCTCAGTGATCAACTGACAACATGTGTTCATGTTCACTGAAAATATTAAAAGAGACTTTCTCCATGAGAAAAGTGGTTTTCTTTCCTCTTTCAAAAACTATAACAAGGAAGGTCGTTGCACCTTGTTGAATGCATGGGGTGAGACAATGCCTGATCGTCTCACTCTGCACTAAAATTGGACTACGACATCGTCGCATGCTTCTTGTGCATAGGGTGCGACGATGCTTAAATAAAAGGAAAAGTCAATTTTCACGTGTGTTCTAGAAGGGAATATTCTAGAAGATGAGGTCGCCTCCGATCGGTTTAGATCTTACTCGCTTCTCTAATTTAGTGGGATCATCCTAATATCCTCACCCATATCTCTTTCACCCTATATAAAGAGGGATCTCTCATGGAAAAGGAGAAGGTTGAATAGGCTAAGATTTGCATGGAGAGTTCTACTACATATTATGTTTGAGAGATTTGCTTTAGTTCTCCAAGTCAGATTGTGGATTTTCTTCATCCAAGGCATTGGGTAAAAGGTGTGTGTGTTGGAGAAAATATCCATTGAAAGGGGACCTTGCAACATCAAGGCATGGGTTGTTTTCTCCACTTTCCATTTAATATAATGCAACGATACATTTCTTCCCTATAAAAGTGTTTTAACTTTTATTGTATAACTCCTTGATCTTATACATAGACTTCATTAGAATATATATATCTGTGTTTTCCCTCTTTGTTGGTTTGTGCTTTTTAGACAGACTTACCATTCTGTGAACTCAAAGAAGGAGCTACAAGGAAGACACCAGCGAGGATCAAGCATCATTTAAAAGGTATGTTACTTGTACCTCTTTAAACTAGTTTATATGACAATGAAGTTTAAGGTGAAGTATGCATTTTGTCTTGTTTTTTCTAGTTTTTTGTGGAAGTTAGGGAGATTTGTTTTTGTCCACACTTACCGATTAGTCCGATAACACACAGGGGGGAAGTCAAGTTTCATTCTTATTTTTTTATAGTTTCAACATATTCTATTTATTGATAGAAGTCAAGTTTCAGTGTATCTCTGTGTTTTTGTTATATATCGGTATTTGATTTCATTCCACTCATAAACCCAAATCACCTTTATCTGTATTTCATTTCATTTAGACTGTATTTCATTTCATTCCAGACTGTATCTATCAGACTGGAAAACTTCTTTCCAAGGTATTTCAATTCGTAAGATAACTAAGATTTAATAGAATTTTTTTATTAAAGAGGATCTTCTTCAAACTCTCCAAAGCTTCCAAGAAGATAAAATCCTTGGGTCAGATGGTCTGCATGTTGAATTATTTTTGGGTTTTTTTGACTTCATCAAAGAGGACCTTTGCAAAGTGGTGGAGGTTTCTCGAACCTCAGGGAAAATGTTAGCATCTTTTAATACAACATTCTTAGCTATGATCCCTAAAACTGATAACCTTGCTCACGTTGAGAACTTCATACTGATATCGCTATGTAATTTCACTTAGAAAACCATTTCTTAAATTATAGCCAGAAGGTAGAAAGGAATTCTCTCTTGACAAATCTATCCAGAATAATTTGGTTTCTTGGAAGGGAAACAAATCCATGAGGATATAGGTGTAGCACATGAAGGTCTTCACTCAATCAAGACTAGGAATTTAAAATCCCTTAATATGAAAGTGGACCTATACAAATCCTTTGACCGGGTGAGTTGGCTCTTCATTAGACCCATTCTTGTTCACCTAGGCTTATGTCATGGATTTGTCAGTTAGGTAATGAGCTATATTAGCTTGGTCTCTTTTGCAAATCTCATTAATGTGGGAATTTTCTACAATGTCACCCACTTACTCTTCATTGATGACATTTTTATATTCTATGAAGGAACCATAAGGATGGTCAAGACACTCAATGAGATCATTAATCTCTTTTGTAAAGCAAAAGGTATGAAGATAAACAGTTCCAAGTCAATGATTTATTTGTTGGTCCTCACAAAGTATGAAAATCTCAATTCTCCCAAGTTTTTCCTTTCCAAGTTGTAGAATTAGATGATGGAATGAAATATATGGGTTTTCATTTGGAAGCAAACCAGTATAAAAAAGGTGATTGGCAGTGGTTAATAGCTAAGGTTGAGAAGAAATTAAATACATGGTGCAATCAATATATCTCCAGAGGCAATATATTGGTTCTAGATAAATCCATCTTGGAAGCCATTCTCGTCTACTAGATGTCCCTTTCTTGGATACTGAAAGGAGTCCTAGAAAAAAAATAAGCAATTATGCTTTAGGTTTATTTGGTTTGGAGAGGTAGGGAAAAAATGGATGGTGTTAGCTTTCTAAAAAAAAACTTACTCTTCTAAAATATAAAGGTGGATGGGGCCTTAATAATTTTTTTCTTTTTTCTAAGGCACTAGCAACCAAAAATGTATGAAGACTAATTCAAGGCACTAGACTCTATGCATAGGTAATCAAAGACAAATACATTGCTTCTGACTATATAGAGGATTGGATCAGAAATCCAGTAAGAAATTTACAGAACGCATCAATAATATTGAAAGTAATTGCTTCGACTTTCCCTCTAATAGGAAACTAGTTGATATGGAGAATTGGGAGAGGAGAGAAATATCGGATTGGCTTAGATCCTTTGATTGGAAGCAAAGATGCATATAGGCTCCCATCCCACTTAATTATGGATTTGAAAATTAAAGGTTATCATACTTTGAGGCAAATACCACGAGGAAACAAAGATATTGACAAGCAATAACAATAACTTTTTGATGAGATTGGTCTTAGAAAGGAGGATGTTGAAACATGGGAAAATTACACTCGAAACCTAAGAATTTGTTTCATAATTCTAAAAGATGAGGAAGACCAACTTATTTGGTCCCTGAATCCTATATGTATCTATGAAATAAGACCATGATACAAATCCCTTTCCGTTGAGCGAAATGATAACCCACAAACCTGGTGGTGGAGACTACTCTGGAAATTCAAATGCCCATCCAAATAAAAAATATTCATGTGTTTGTTGTTGAATAATAAATCTCTAACTTGGGATAACCGTCAAAAAATAAGGTATGAGGGTCTTGGTCAATGTTTCCTTTGTAATGTTGACTCTGAAACCAATTCTCATCTCATTATATCTTGCACTTTTACTATGGAAGTGATATGACCCCAAGGGGGGCATATATGGGGTTAAATGTATATGATATGACCCTAAGGAGGGGCATATATGGGGTTAAATGTACATGTAATGTGTAAATGTAATGGTAATAGGGTTGACCTAATAATAATGGGTCCACATGTGAAATGTGTGAATAGGTATGTATAGAGATCATGTAGTCATTATTGAGGACATGTGAATTGTGATGTATTAATGTAATGGGTATTTGCAGGATGTTCTTCTATTCTTTAAGAAGTTATTGTGTAACTCATGTCCCTTATCTATCTTGGAGTTGTGCTCCACGCTCACATTAGTGAACATGTTGTGTACTTCTAGTTTATTATGATATCTTTTTTATCTTTTATAAGAATTAAAATAATTATAATAATTAATATTAATATTTAAATATTAAATAAATCAATAAAATCAAACTAAATATTTTCAATAAATTTGTATTTTCGAAATATTCATATTTCTGTAAGTGGTAAAGCAATCTGATTTATTTTTAATTTTTCTTAAAATTATAAGAAAACAAAATTTCTTATTTTTTTTCAAAATTTAAATGAAAGCGTACTTTAAAGCAAAAAAATTAAATGAAAGTATACTTTAAAGAAAAAAAAAATTCCTAAAAGAAAAATTCAAAATTTAAATGAAAGCATACGTTAAAGAAAAAAAATTAAATGAAAGTATACTTTAAAGCAAAAAAACATTAAATGAAAGTATACTTTATTCATTTAATATAATGCAACAATACATTTCTTCCCTATAAAAGTGTTTTAACTTTTATTGTATAACTCCTTGATCTTATACATAGACTTCATTAGAATATATATATCTGTGCTTTCCCTCTTTGTTGGTTTGTGCTTTTTAGATAGACTTACCATTCTGCGAACTCAAAGAAGGAGCTACAAGGAAGACACTAGTGAGGATCAAGTGTTATTTAAAAGGTATGTTACTTGTACCTCTTTAAACTAGTTTATATGACAATGAAGTTTAAGGTGAAGTGTGTGCTTTGTCTTGTTTTGTTCTAGTTTCCTATGGAAGTTAGGGAGATCTGTTTGTGTCCGCACTTATCGATTAGTCCGATAACACTCAGGGGGGAAGTCAAGTTTCATTCTTATTTTTTATAGTTTCAACATATTCTATTTATTGATAGAAGTCAAGTTTCCGTGTATCTCTGTGTTTTTGTTATATATCTGTATTTCATTTCATTCCATTCAAAAACCCAAATCACCTTACTCAGATATGATGGAATACTCAGAATATTTCTTTAATGGAGACTGGACTCGAAGAGGTCTTGTGATAATTGGAGAAGGCCTGAATTCCTCTCTGGGGGCTTGAGAGGTCTGGGGACCAACGAATCAAATAAACAACCTGCCTAGTTTCATCATAAATAAATTGGAAATAGTAAGGCTTTTGGACATAGAGTCTGCTAAACTAACCTTGACCTAGAGGAACAAGAGGATAGGGGAAGCTCAAATTAAAAAAAAGATGGATCGATTTTTAATTTTGGAAACTTTTCTAGTTGAAGTAGTCAGATTTCACCAATGGGTCTCTCTAGGAGGGGACTTTGACCACAATCTTGTGCTTCTAGATGTGGTCCCAACACAAGAGAAACCTCATAGTCCCTTCAAATTAAATCCTAAATTGTTAAAGGATGGGGATTTTATGAATAAGGTTAAATAAGTATGGAATCGTTTTGATGTTTCTCTCAGTGAATCAACCCCTATACAATTCCATCAAAATCTAAAAAGGGTAAAGAATATTGCAATCAATTAGTCCGTGGAGAAAAAAAAGAAGGATGATGGGATCTTAATGGAAAATGAAGAAATCTTAGACTCATGTTATAACAAATAAGGTTTTGGTTTCCTAAAAGAGAATCAAAAGGAGGAGATAAAACTCTTGGAAGGAAAAAAGAGGTAGATTATTCTAGATAGAGAGAAAGAACAGAAACTTAAAATCAAATCTATCTGGCTACAAGTAGGGGATGAAAATACCAAATTTTTCCATAGGTATTCTAATAGAAGGAAAAACATTAACTCTATTTGGAGGATAGAGAAATAAGGTAGCTCCAAGGAAAAAATCTTCTCCAAGGTGGCTTCTGAAGGGGTAAATTATTTATAGTCTCCCTTTAAATAGGAAGCCAGAGAAACTATAACAGTGTTTATCAGACTGGAAAACTTCTTTCCAAGGTATTTCAATCCGTAAGATAACTAAGATTTAATGGAAAAAAGTTATTAAAGAGGATCTTCTTCAAACTCTCCAAAGATTCCAAGAAGATAAAATCCTTGGGTCGGATGGTCTACATGTTGAATTATTTTTGGGTTTTTTTGACTTCATCAAAGAGGACCTTTGCAAAGTGGTGGAGGTTTCTCGAACCTTAGGGAAAATGTTAGCATCTCTTAATACAACATTCTTAGCTATGATCCCTAAAACTGATAACCCTGCTCACGTTGAGAACTTCATACTGATATCCCTATGTAATTTCACTTAGAAAACCATTTCATAAATTATAGCCAGAAGGATGAAAGGAATTCTCTCTTAACAAATCTATCCAGAATAGTTTGGTTTCTTGGAAGGGAAACAAATCCATGAGGATATAGGTGTAGCGCATGAAGGTATTCACTCAATCAAGACTAGAAATTTAAAATCCCTTCATATGAAAGTGGACCTATACAAATCCTTTGACCGAGTGAGTTGGCTCTTCATTAGACCCATTCTTATTCACCTAGGCTTATGTCATGGATTTGTCAGTTAGGTAATGAGCTATATTAGCTTGGTCTCTTTTTCAAATATCATTAATGGTGTTGTCTCTCATTTCTTTAAACA
>JASDQU010192569.1:34873-50251 GCA_032191745.1 Picea mariana | reverse complement strand
TGAATGGTTTAAGTATAAGTTGGAAAAGGTTTTAAATTGTACTTGATACTGATTCACCCCCCTCTCAGTATCAACACTTATTGTCTTTTGTAATATATAATCGGCTCCCTCCGTCTAATAGAGTCCACACTTTTGTCATAAGTCTTTCTCCAATTTCCTCTTGATTGCTGACTTTTTTCTGTCTTTGCTTCTTCTAAGTCTCTTCATGATTGATTCTGATTCCGACTTTCCTTGTATAATGATAGCAGTCCTTATATTTTTGTTCTTCCATAGGTATAGTTCTTCTTGGAACACATTATCTTTCAAGATATAGATATACAAGATATGTACAGAGACGATGCAAACAAGATATGTACAAGAACTAAGAAGAGTATTGTTACCTTCAGAAGAAGAGGTCTCTTTCATCTTGCTTAGTCTTCTTTGTAGGTTCCTTTTCTTCGACAACTGATGCTTCTTGTTTCTCCTTCCTTTTCTTTATCTCCAGACAATGATTCTTGTAGTGACCATACTTTCGACAGTTGAAGCATTGTATTTCTAAAATATCTTTCTCTTGATTTGTCTTCCTCCTTGAACCAAACTTCCTTTTGTTCTGAAATTCTTGAATCTTGTTGTGAAGGCTTGATCATCGTACTTCTTTTGGGGTTTCTCTTTTGCATTGATCCTAGATTATTCTTGAGCACAACAAGTCCAAAGTCTTTCAAATGTAGGATACTCCTTTCTTGTGTTCATGCTTGCAGAAAATGCATCCCACGTCTTGGAAAGACCATTGATTACTATGTTTACCAATTCCTTCTCTGAAATGATCTCTTCAATAGCTTGTAGTTGATATATTAACTGAGAGATTCTCGCAAAGTATGATGTTATGCTGTCATCATCATTCATATTCATGTCATAGAGCTCATTCTTCAGACTCATTATTTGTCCAATATTTCTGACTGAGAAGAGGTTTGTTAGGGCATCGTACATCTTCTTTGATGAGTCAAGATGGGAGATGTAGGGTATCAAGTGGTATTTTATAGATTCAAATATGATATTCATGGCATTGATATCATCATCTTTGAACTTCTCCATAACTGCAACGTTCTGCGGTTCCTTCTCTTTTCCTTTTTCAAACTCTGGTTCCACGATCTTTCCTTTCACGATATCCAACACTTTATTCTTGGCAAGGATGAGGTCAATCCTTGTCTTCCACACTCTGAAGTTAGAAGCTCCATCTAACTTGTTTTCTGACTTCATAGAGTAAGTCATGGCTGCTTTTGACTTGGTCAAACCCTAGATTTGACCAAAAACTCAAACTTGACATCTTGGCTTGCTGAGAGGACCAAGAGATGCGCTAGGCTAGGGCGCACTGATCTATTCAAAAATTAGGTCAATCCCGTCACTTAAGGTGCCTCAACGAGAGAATTTTCTGCAACTGCACCTGCTAGTAACCCTAGCGACAATGCTATGGTGACTGCTCCTACTATAAACCCTAGCGACAGTTTTTCAACGAGCTTAATATCCTTACAGCGGTTAGACTGAATGAAGGAGGTGTGGGCCCATAACCTGTTAGAATATAATGGATGTGCCCGTTTTACCATTGAAAATATCACTATTGTCACCCAACCATAGGACAAAACCACCCTTCGAGAACCTTAACCTTGACAGAGAATCACTCCAGAAGAAAACATTAGGCTAGATAGCCAAACAAAGGGTAGCACACCTTTCCCCAAGGATAGCACACCAACAAGAACTGATTAGATAGTCCAAACCCTAACCAAGAGATAGTCCAAGCCAAACATGATCTTCTAGATGCAGCAGCTCCAATGGCATCTCTCCTCCAAAACTGCGCACAAAACTGGGCACTGCAGTGTGCACAAGTGCTGCTCTGCAATTCTGAGATTGCCTGCTGGAATGAAGACTGGCCTCCTGTATTTATAGTAATTCTGGCTAACTGCCTAGGCCGATTTCTCATTCTGGGTAGCTGTCTATTTAGTATATATTATTTCTTCTGGCCGGCTTCTTCTCTTGGAGTCTGATAACCTAATATAAATTATCTTCTTGAGCCGACAAGTCTCCTAGGGTTATCAGCCAACTCATTAGGGTTTCTTCTTGCTTCCCGGAGAATTCTATTCTCATCAGGTTTACACGTGGAGGTAAATACCTTCCACAACTACCATAATATCAACAAGATACACCCTCCACTAAGCTTCATTTAATTTTTTAAGTTCACAAGTCATTTTTGCATGGGTTGCTGGGAGGAATATGAGTGTGTATACCCTCCTAGAATTTACCCTAGTTGGATTAGCATACCCTAAGGAAGAAGAGTATTTAAACCCCTAGGGATATTGTTGATCCAACTTATGTTTAAATACTCCATTCACCCAAATATTAAAGTCACTAATATGATTTTTGCAATGGAAATATACAATACTTGCCTCAATAAACGTGGAATTTCACTCTTTTGAAATTGTCTAACTTGCAATCAATTCTATGCTTTATGTGCTTTATTGAGCCACTAGGGCATCTTAATTTTCCTATTACTTCTTGCTGCTGTTATAATTTTTTATCTACATCCATTAGGGCTGCAGAAACCCTGACTCTCTTTTATTTATAATTCACTACTCAATCGTTGAAAGTTGCTAAAAGTTTGCTACATTAATATACTAAGGCTAGCACACATTTTGGGTGGATTGTTGGAAAGTTTTGGCGGCTGATTTATTTCCTTTAATAAATTGTTTTTTATAGCCAGAAGGCTGACAATTATTTCTGCAGAACTTGTTTACAACAACCTTGCATTGTTGCTAAAGTTTTATGCTATCTTCTTGAGTTAAACTAGTCATTTGCTAGCTTGTCTCCTATACTTTTCACTAAGCTTTAAGCAAATTTATTTTGCAGCTCTTACTATATTTTTGTTGCTGATATATACTTTTGTTTACTTCTGAAATTAGGGACAACAAGATTAGCATGCTTGTCCACCTAACATTATACACATATATTTGGTTTGTTCTTGTGTCTCAGGTAGGTATAATCACTCTTTGTAAGCATTCTTACCTCTTGGAAACATTTGGCTACCACCAAGACTCTTTATAAAGCCTTTTCTCACTCTCCATCTTGATCTTTAGGGGGAACTTCCTTCATATCTTAACTTTCCATCTCATTTCCCCCAGGGTCATTGGGATTCCCCCCTTGAGGTGATTTCTTCATCTCTAAAGTGACGAGAATACCTGCCTAAGGTGACAATGGGTAGGTGTTCTCAAAGTTGTCACCATTTGGTGGTTGGGTCTGTATTTTCCTAACCTACAACTTCTGTGAAAACATTTTGGAATCGTTGTTGGGGAGGATTTTGAATCCTCTTCTGAACCATAATGACACTTTGGCAAGCTATCCCAAAGATTTTTCCCTAACTTGCCTGGTGACTCCACCTACAGGAAGTTCCCTTTTCACTTCCGATGAGCTCTTCTTGAAGCTCATATGACGAATCCACCTTCCCATAACCCTTCTTCCCTTAAGCCTTTTCATCCATGGAGGTTCAAACCTTCTAAGGTTTACTGAAGAAGGCCTCCCCTCCAGTCTCCCGTTGTCAACCCTTTTCCACGGTACCCTTCTGTTTTCTCTAATGGCTCAGCCTTGGAAAAAATACCTTTACAAACCCCTTAAAATGGCCACCATCCCTGGATACCCCAACACAATGCCGAAAGAGTCTCACAAATGGTTGCCAAAGTTTTCAGGAAATGATGTCATCACTGCAAACGATCATCTCTATGTCATAGGCAGAGACATGGAAAATGTAGAAGTAGAACATGAGGATGTATCCATGAGACTACTAGCCTCATATTTGACTGAAGATGCCCAGAGGTGGTTCAAAGGGCTACCTGATAGTCATGTCACATCTTATGAGTATTTTTCCAAATTATTCAAGAACAGACAAACAACGGAAAAGGAAAATGGGATGCTTGTAGCTCAGTTCAATAAGATAAAGAAAAGGGAGAATGAGACAGTGAGTGATTTTGACACTAGGCTTGACAGATCATACAATCAGATTACGACAGTTTTTCTCCCTACCGCTACAACGATTCATCTCCTATATGTGAATGCATTCGATGTGAAATTTCACTTCATTTTGAAGGACAAGAAGCCCACTTCTTTGGCAGAAGCCAAAGAGTACAGTGCAGAGATTGAAGAAAATCTCCTTGACTCAAAGCTTGACCCTTTTCAATATCCTAGTTTCAAGGAAGAACTAAAGACTAAGGCTTCTAGTAGAAGTTCTCTTGATTTGATTGCCCTATTGACTCAGAATATAGATCACATGAGTACTCAATTTGTCCAAGAACAAAATCAGATCATGGGTCGATTAACCACTGTGGAGAGAAATCAATCTACCTCGAGAACTCAGTTTTCTAGACAACAAATATATGCCACATGTTGGAAACCAAGGCCTCAACACAAGGCAAAGTCCCCTGATACTTTGAAACTGGTTGGGATGGTTGACACAGAACAAACACCATGTCGTTCTCCATTCCAAGAGCCTCACAAAGAAAATGAGTGTCCCCGACGGGATGAATATTCTTCCGACAGTATGAACTTCATGGATATGATTTGTGCTTTCCAAAATGAAGAAGTCACACAATAATAGATTGATGAAGCTAGAATATCGGGGGAAAGAGAGGGGAGACTCTAGGCCTTGAATCAATTGAAAAACGACTAGACGAAGGAATTAAGGAAGAGGGAATATTTGACATAAACCAGAAGAAAAAAATCTTCATCCCCTCCATCATAGCCTACCACTCCTCCTCCATCTATAGAGAAGGTGGTCCCACCACCTCCACCTCTAGTACATGAGTTGCTTCCTAAGCCAACTCCCATAGATGAGATTCAGTTGAATATAGATGTTGCAACCATGTTTGGAAAATTGAATATGACGATCCCGGTGATAGAGATGTGCAAGATCCCTTCTGTAAGGAGGGAGGTCTTGAAGTTATTAAATGTAATGACTGAGAAGGAAGACCCTCCCATCATTCTGAACACTATGTATCTTGATCGGAAAAAGGACAACATTCCTCCTTTCTATCTTTCATTAGGCATGAATGGCCTCCGCTTGAACAACTGTATGATGGATTCTAGGGCCTCTGCAAATGTCATGTCATTGAAGGTTATGGAACAACTTGGTTTGAATATGACAGTACCCTATGGAAACATATGTGACATTGATTATAAAAGGTTCAAGGTTTATGGGTTATGTGAGGATGTTGAGGTCTTTTTTATTGAATTTCCACATATCATCCTCCTCATGAATATAGTGGTGATTGATGTCCCGGATGCTTAGGGGATGGTCTTATCGAGGAGTTTGTCTACTGACCTTGGGGGTTTCCTTAGCATGGACCTCACCCATGTGCACATCCCCGTGGGAGATAGAACTTTTGAGGTATTATACATTCGAGAGTGAGTCGACAAGCATGTGACTGATCCCAACAATCCTGACTATACGAGTGAAGATGAGTTTGATGAAATCCTAGACAGCATTGAGTACAATCCCCATGAATTTCCTTTTATGCAGGAGGACTCCATAGACATGATTCCCCCAAGGACAAATGAATATAAAGAGAAACTTGCAAAGTTACAGGGAAAAGAGTGAGGGTCCATCCAAATATTAAGGAAAGAAGACAAAGAATGTGAGGAAGCCATCACAAGGGAAGTTAATAGAGAACCTCCTTCTTATCCGTACATTGCGAATATACCTTACATCAACTACAATGAAGTAAGTCTTGCATTTATGTGGGACAAGAAGAATGGAAAGCCCATATATGACCAGAAGGATGATAGCTCATGGCTTGGCCCTTACATCTTCAAGAAGAAGTATGATAAAGAAAAGTATTACTTGATAGCTTTGGATGGGAGAAAGATGCCATTACCAATGGATGGATCTCTTCTCCTACCTTATGTTCATGTCACTTGACTTCTTTAGGGCCCAAGCCCCAAGTAAGTAGGTAGGTCATCTTGGTTTCCTTGCATTTTCATATTGATTCCTCACGTTAGTTTAGATGCATTTCATATTTCATTTTTCTCTACTTGCATATTCATTTCATGCTTAGTTTAGAAATTTTTGAAAAAATGCTAAAAAATTCTTTTTTAGATTAGTTTCATTTTTGGATTTTGATATATATGGACAAAGGGTGATTAAACCACCCTATATTTTACATGTTTTTGTTTCAATGTATGAACATGTCTACTAGGAGATGTGTTGGTTCTCATGCACTCTACGATGAGCACATGTCCCCAAGTAGGAGCTAGATGTTATCCCCATTTTGTGGGATAACCTAGAAGATGATGTCTTGAGGTCCTCAGGTTGCAGACATGGAGTACAGAGAGACAACTTGACCACCAATGTCCACTTTCACATATGGAGACCCACCTCACCACCACGCTCCAGATTGATCATGAAGATATCCACCACATCAACTAGCCTCTGGAAGACATTAGGTCTTTCTCCATGATGTACAAGTCAGGTATTATGGTGAGTGTCATTTCAATATTTGAGGAATTGGATTTTGTTACATCTATTACTTATATTGATTATGTGACATTTGCTTGGACATTATGCTCTTTTCCTTGTTTAACCTTGGTGGTTGACATTGAGCCCTAGTAAGTTGGTCACCCTTAAGGATAGGTATTCTACTGGGGGGTCCTTTTGACGAGTCATCGTGCCATTACCAATCATACTTTCCAATTTTCACACTTCATCCCCTCATCTCCTCACCTTTTGGGTTTTTCGAGTGTACTGACCCAAGAAGGGGTTGTCCCTCACTTCATGGAAATAATAGGGTGAAGGCCCAAAGGCTTGTGGCTGGAAAAAGATAAAATCCCGATTATGAACCTTCCAGATGCTCACCCAAAGAGGTCTTGAGAGAAATGAAACGCTTCTCTTAAAAAATCAAAGACCTACAAAAGCAAACACATAAATATAAATGTCCCCACTTGTTGAGGTGTGTACACTCATGCAGTATCCCTTTATTTCCTTACATATGGCACTCTATGTACCTCTAGCTTCAAGTGGCATTTTTGTGTTGATCCCCAAGCTAATTGATTTCATTCTAGGGAGTACCCAAGTTTTTGGAATATTAATTAATTAATGGCAATGAATGGGCTTGGAAAAAGGATGCATTGAAAATGAAGGTGCAACACACCCTCTACATAGGCACCCATAAATGAGACACTACAACCCCTTGTATGTCATGAACCCCATGCCCAAAAAGTTTCCCCTCATCCATAGCACATTATCCACATGACTTAGAAGGATGTCCCCTCGGGAAACACCCCTAAAATTAAGGGACGATTCACCCAATAGGTCATTTTGTCAACCCTCCCATACTCAAGCTTGGTAAAGTGCATAAGGTCTTTGAGCATTAGTTTATTTTTGATGAGGTAGTTTGGATGTGCATGATTATATGGATCTTTTAAATATTTGATTTACTTATCATGATGCTTTGACTTGAGATCCTTGGAGGGTGTATCCATTTGTCTTTGTAGGACCCAACTAGTGGACATTTTTTGAGGAACAAGCCTAGCTTGGACTTCCATGGGGCTTCAAGACCACAGGTTGGATGCCAAGGGACCGCATGTTAGATGATGAAGACATGCCTTTGGAGGCCTATAAGACATAATTGATGACCTCACCTAGCCCCTATCACCCAAACAACTTTCCCATGAGGGAAAAAATGTCACTCTTTGGGGCTTGACGACATCTGGGGCTAGGGTTTGGTGGTGATGGATTTTTTACTCATTGAAACTTGGAATGATTTGACCAAAGGAGGCATGAAGGGACCTTGCCACATGAATAGTAGGCTCCAGAAGCCCCAACGACCTCCACCTTTCTCTCCAACGACTTGGAAAAGTGTCAAAACGTCTCCCTAGAATAGTAGGCTCCAGAAGCCCCAACGACCTCCGCCTTTCTCTCCAATGACTTGGAAAAGTCTCAAAACGTCTTACTTAGGATTTTTCTTTCATGTGCAAAGTAAAATTTAAATATTATTATTTGTGTAAAGGGGAAAAATAAGGGTTGTTTCCCCCTTATTTTTCATTTACCTTAAATTATGTGGACAAACTATGTTTTAGACATTTTGTATAAATGGAGATCATTTGAATCTCACTTAATAACATAACTCTCCCATTGTGAGAAGTACTTGGCTGAAATTTTCGCTATGCTTGAGGATTTATGGTGTTTATCTCTTGTGAAAATATTTTTTTGGTGTTATCTATTGGTGATTGGATGAGCTAAGGTGGTGCACACCTCTTGGAGGCTTGCTCTCTTTCTATTGGATGGTCAATTGCTTGGTGAAATAGGGTTTGATCTCTCTCTTTCTTGAAATTGGTAAGAAAAAATATGCATGGTTAGTTATTTATTGCTCTTTGTTTGTTATTGTTGTTTAAATCCTAGGAGGAGTATGTTGGATACACCACCCACTAAGATGCATTTATTTTTCTAAGTTTACAAGTCATTTTTGCAAGGGTTGCTAGGAGGAATACGAGTGTGTATACCCTCCTAGAATTTACCATAGTTGGATTAGAATACCCTAGGGAGTAAGAGTATTTACACCCCTATGGATCTTGTTGATTCAACTTATGTTTAAAGACTCCATTCACCCAAATATTAAAGTCACTAATCTGTTTTTTTCATTGGAGATATAAAATACTTACCTTGGTAAACGTGAAATTTCACTCTTTTGAGATTTTCTAACTTTGAATCAATTCTATGTTTTATATGCTTGATTGAGTCACTAGGGAGTCTCAATTTTCCTAGTAATTATTGCTGATTTTATAAATTTTTATCTACAACCATTAGGGCTGTAGAAACCCTAACTCTCTTTCATTTATAACTCACTACTCAACCGTTGAAAGTTGCTAAAATTTTGCCACATTAATCTACTAAGGCTAGTGTACCTTTTGGGTGTGGATTTTTGGCAAGTTTTGACGGCTGATTTATTTGTTTTAATAACTTGTTTGTTACAGACATAAGGTTGATAATTATTTCTCCAGAACTTGTTTACAACAGTCTTACATTATTGCTAAAGTTTTATGCTATCTTCTTGAGCTAAACTAGTCATTTGCTAGCTTGTCTCTTGTACTTTTCACTAAGCTTTAAGAAACTTTATTTTGCAACTCTTACTATATTTTTGTTTCTGATATATACTTTTTTTTACTACTGCAATTAGGGACACAAATCTTAACTTGCTTGTCCACCTAACATTATACGCATATATTTGGCTTGTTCTCGTGTCTCGGGCAGGTATAATCACTATTTGCAAGCATTCTTACCTCTTGGAAACCTTTGGCTACCACCAAGACTATTTATCAAGCCTTTTAACACTCTCTATGTTGATCTTTAGGGGTAATTTCCTTCATCTCTTCACTTTCCATCTCATTTCCCCCAAGGTCACCGGGTTTCCCCCCTTGAGGTGATTTCTTCATCTCTAAAGTGACGAGAATACCTGCCTAAGGTGACAATGGGTAGGTGTTCTCAAAGTTGTTTCCATTTGGTGGTTGGGTTGGAATTTTCCCAACCTAAAACTTGTCCAATAACACCATGCACTAACCCAAGTGCACACAACACAATGTAACGTGTGCACTTACCCAAGTGCGTGAAACACATAGACTTTGCACACCTTGTCCTTGTTAACACTTTTCTATGCACTGCCCTAATGTGCGAAACACCCCAAAACCAGGTGTCCTTAGCTCACCAGCCTAAATGTTCATTACATTTACACTAAGTACCTATTCAACTCACCAACCTCTATGTAAAATTACAAAGGGTTCCAAATCAGGGACACTACAACATTAGTCAAGTTCTCTGAACCCTAGCCACCAAGTCTTCCTATATACAAATCACTTGTAACCAAAGATGGTCACTCCACTAAACATTCTCAATAAGATAGCACCGGTACTAAAATTCCTCCTTGACACCTACATTTGAATATCATAAGCAGAAAACAATGTTTCCTTGTCTCTTCTTCACAACAAGCACACCAAACAATACTTGGGTTTCCTAATGCCACAATACCCTAGTCTTTTGCTCTCACAAAGGCTACACAATAAAATGATATATGTACACCTCTAGGGTTCGTCCCAAACCCTAGTCGTATTTGTTTCCTTGGTGTGAAATACTAACCCTAGTCTTTCCTTGACATTCCTTCAAGAACCATAGCGCCCAAGATGAAAATATCAAACACACATGAAGAAGAGTAAAAGAAAACAAGTTTTCCTTAGCTCTCACATATATAGCACTAGTATATAATTACATGAGTGAACAAGTACAAGTGATGAAAATAATTTCTCCTCTTTTTATTTATAAGAGGTGAGGGAGACCAACAATCATAAAGAGAATAGTTACCAAGTTGACAAGAACCCTCCATAGTTATCATTTTTTAGAGGTTGCATTTAGTGTTTTTTTTTACCCCCATTTCAAAAAGTGGTTCTCCCAAATCAACTATTTTTTTGTAATCTAAAATTTCAACATGTTTACAACCATGGATTTAACAATCAGAATCGTTCTAAACAAAAAACTTAAAATCAACCCTCGAACTGAAAAGTGGTGCTCCTAGAATGATTTGGATTTACGAGCGGAACAAAATGAATAACAGATTGAATACAATAACACAGATATACAAAGAACAACAACAAATATCCATTGAACAATAACTTCTATTGAATAAATAAAATAGGTTGAAACTATAAAACTACAGAACTAAAAACAACTTGCTCGAATGGTGGTAGCTATCTCTGAGAAGAGGTGTGGCTGCTACATGCATCTGTCTGAGAAGAATGATTACAATGAGGCTCCAAAGGCCTTTTTAACATTACTCATGAATTTCAAAACCCTAGACATCCAAAAACCTAACCCTAGGAGATGAAACGACAAAAGTTATGTGGGCCCTGATGGGTAAGTTGGTACCTCAACTTCCCAGGGTCGTAACTTTTGCATACGACCTCCATTTTAGGCGTTTGATAGCCCGTTGGAAAGGTCTATTTGAGAACTACACATTATGCCATCAAACTCTAATTATATCTATAGTTTCACCATGGAAAGCCAAAAAAACATTGTTTAGGGCCCCAAAATGGACCTAGAAGTACAAAAGATGTACTGACATGAAAACTTCCAAAATAAGCCAGTTGGAATAGGTGGGAGGCCACCAATATCCACCTGGATGTTGTGTAGGGATTCAGGATAGACCCAGAAGTGAAAAACCCACCATTACAAAGAAATTTCATCATTACAAAGAAACATGTTGAACAAAAAAACTGTCAAGAGGAGCCAGTTGGAATAGGTGGGTGGCCACCAATATCCACATGGATCAGTCCTCCCCCCTTAGGTGTTGAAATATTGTAACTGAAAATAGTATTCTATTTATTATTGAGTTATTATTCATTATATCAATCCCCTTTTGTGGATTGATCATGTCGAGAATTGTAATTGACCAACTCCCCTTTTGTGTATTGGTCAAACCCTAAATATATTATGCAAATTGATAAGTCACCCCCCATGATAATTAAAGTGGTTTTAACCACTAAGAAGACAAGTCGGACCTGCCCAATGAAGAGACAACTTTCTAGCTCCTGCCAGTTTATATAAATAAAGTAAGTTAGTGCCTCATTTGATCACTCACTGATTCGCTCACTCAGTGCGCAAGTCTGGTAGTTGCAGTTGGGAGAAGAAGGAAGAGAGAGGCACATTGCTTAGTAGAGGATATTCTCTAGTGTTTGGTTTATTGTCTTGAAATTATATTGGATATCTATATTAAGGAAGTTTTTGCTGGGTTTTCTCCCCCGCGAGGGTTTCCCAGGATAAATGTTGTGTATCTTGTGATTTTGTTTCTCTCAATGATCCTATCTATGTTATGGTTATCTAGTAAATTGAAAAGAAACCTAATAATAGCTTAAACCTTAACATGGTATCGGAGCTAAGCTAAAGAGAGAATATTTCACTGGATAAAGAAAAATGTCGTTGTTGTCGTACAAGAAAATTAGGGATTTTTATTGAAGAGGAATTTTAGCCTAAAAATAATCTAGAAAAGTGTGCCCTAGCCTAGGGAACTCTTTGGAACCTTAAACACACCTTTTCAGTGGATAGAACTCCTGGAAAGTGAAACCCTAGTTTTCAATGGTACTAGAAAACTAGAAGTACCAGAAAACCAGGAAACCAGAACCAATACTAGAAGTACCAGTACAAAATTCCGTTGGTCAAGTTTGAAGGGGAAAATTTTGAATTTTCTGAAATCTAACTGCACCAGGCTACTCGCCTCAACCAAGCGCACCTCTTGGTAAGTTCAAAATTAAATTATGAGCATTTTCAATTTTTGGTCATTTTCCTAGCTCCAAGTAAATATGTTTGCAAGCACTAAGATTTTTGACAAGCTATAAGGTGTGGAAAACTTCTGTGCCTGGAAGTATAGGATTTCACTCATTCTTGAAGAGAATGACCTAGCAATATTCATTAAATAAGATGTACCAAAACCTGTCGATGCTGCAGCTAAAGCAAAACACCAAAAGGACACAGTTAGGGCCAAGCGAATCATTGCAGATTCTATTAAAGATCATTTGATTCCTCAAGTGTCTTGAAATAATATTCCAAAAGAAATGTTTGATGCCCTAACTAGATTGTATGAAGGAAAGAACATCAATCGGAAGATGAATCTAAGAACTCAACTCAAAAGTACAAGGATGCAGAAAGGAGAAACAATTCAGGAATACTTCTCTAGAATATCACAATTCAAAGAACAACTAGAAGAAATTGGTGATACTCTAGATGAAGAAAAACTTATAATGACAACCCTTAATGGTCTCACAAGACCTTGGGATGCATTCATCTAAACTATTTGTGCCAGAAAGGAGAAATTAAAATTTGACAGTCTTTGGGAAGAATGTGTTCAAGAAGAAGCAAGAGTAGCTAACCGAGAAGCATTACTATCAAGAGATGAAGATCGATGTCTAGCTACTCATACTAAAGGAGGAATAAAGAGGTCTTACTTCCAGAAAGAAACTCATAAGGAGTCTCACCCCAAAAACAAATTCATACATAAAAAATCTCACCCTCCAAGGAGATTCTAGAAATTTCAGAAAGGTCAAAGAAGAGAAAAATATTTCTCATCCTACTAATGTTACCATTGTGACAAGATGGGACATATTGCTAATAATTTTCCAGTCATATGAGAATAATACAAGAAGAGAAATTGTTAATGTTTAAGCCATTATTATAGTTCTTTGCATTTCAATGAATAACAACAGCATAAGATAAGATCACTGAGAAATACACAATCACAAGAGACACATCATTTATCCTGAGAAACCCTCATGGGGCAGAAAACCCAGCAAAACTTCCTTAATATAGATAGCCAATACAATGCCAAGAGATAACTCAAACAAGTACAGAAAGTCCTCTCCCAAGGATGTGCCTCTCTCTCTCTCTCTCTCTCTCTTCTCCAATTGCAGCTCCGAAACTTGTCTCTCAATGAACAAGTGAGTGTGTGTCTAAGTGAGGTGCTAGCCTCCTTATTTATACATGTTTGGCATGTATGGAAGTGTCTTTTCACTGGCAGGGCCGACTTCTTCTTCTGGGTGGTTATAACCAACTTTATCATATTTCAGGGCTTCTTTAATATATTCTAGTGTCGACTTCTCTTTCTGCCTATTACAATTACATTATGACCAATACACAAAAGGGGATTTGGTCCTTTTACAATGGCCGACATGATCAATCCACAATGGGGGTTGATCCAATGAATAATATATCAAATAATAATAAGAATACACTTTGTAGTTACATTATTTCAACAGAAACAAGAGGCACCCTACCCATACAGTTGAAGATGAAGAGCCACCCACAAAGACAATAAAAGAACAGATTGAAGACTATGTCTTAATCTTTGCCCTCTTAGGATCAATGTCACCTGGTGAGGACACTTAGCTCATAGATAGTGGTGCTTCCAAGCATATGAAAGGTCAAAGAGACATTCTCTCTTGCCTTACAGAAAATAATTTTCCCCAGAAAGTTACACTTGGAGGTGATTATCAATACCCTATCAGAGTAGGAGAATCAAATTACAAACTGATTCAGGGACCCCAATGAAGATGAAGGATGTACTATATGTACCAGGTTTGACAAAGAACTTACTTTCTATTTCATCTTTAGAGAAGAAAGGCTTCAAAGATGCCTTCATAGATGGAGAAGTTCAAGGAAAAACCATGGAAGAATCAATTGTTATTGGAAAAGAAGAAGGTGGCTTGTATAAGCTAAAGGGTCACTCAGAAACAACTTTGACCCATTCCATTGATAATCCATGTGAACTTTAGCATAGAAGACTAKMTCACATCAACTAYAAAGCWTTACCATATGTAAGCAAGGTAGTCACAGGTCTACTCRAATTCAAGGTTGACCATGAAGGTGTGTGCAACATATGTGCACAAGGAAAGAACATCAAGAACCCTTCCCGAAGAGAGACAATAAAGAAAAAGGAGTCCTAGATCTCATTCACTCAGATGTATGTGGCCCAATGTCATCAACCTCCATCAGTGGGTATGTATACTATGTGTATTTTACTGATGACTATTCTCGCAAAACCTGGGTTTACTTTTTGAAATCAAAAGATGAAGTGTTCAGTAAATTCAAGGAATTCAAAGCCTTGATAGAGAATCTCTTTGAAATAAATATCAAGATACTCAGGTCAGATAATGGAGGAGAATACACCTCAAAAGAGTTTGCAAACTTTTGAAAAGAAGTCAGGATCAAGAGGGAGCTCACCACTCCATACAATCCTCAACAAAATGGTGTAGCAGAAAGAAAGAACATAACTATAATGGAAGCAGTGAAGACCATGATCCATGATCAATATATTCCAATGCACTTATGGGTAGAAGTAGCACAAATAGTAGTGTATGTACAAAACAGATTGTCCCATAGAGCACTTGGGTTCAAGACCCATGAAGAGATGTTCTCTGGAAAGAAGCCAAAAGTAAACCATCTCAAAATATTTGGCTGACCATTATTTGTACACATTTCAAAAGAGAAGAGAACCAAGATGGACCCTTCAGGAAAGAAGGGAATATTTATTGGATACTGTGAGGTCTCCAAGGCCTTCAAAGTTTATATACCAGGTTACCATCTTATTGAGATCAGCAGGAATGTAGCCTTTGATGAAGATGCAACACTCAAGAAATCAAGAAGACGCCAGCTTGAAGAATTATATGAAGAAGAACTTGTGGCTCCCAGAGTTGCAGAACTAGTGAGGGAAGTCATAACTTCCCCTGATGAGGAGATTCTAGAAGATCATGACATAATAGAATCCCAAGAAACTTCCCAGATGACAATCTCCAACAAGAGAAATTCATCCTGGGCAAGGTAACTTATTCAAG
>JASDQU010192569.1:20053-34715 GCA_032191745.1 Picea mariana | reverse complement strand
GAAAAATACCAATCCATTATAAAGAATGATGTATGAGAAATAGTTCCCAGACCAAAGAGCAAGGATGTGGTATCTTCCAAATGGATTTTCAAAATAAAGCATGTTGCTGATGGAAGTATTGAGAAAAATAAAGCAAGGTTTGTTTCTCGTGGATTTTCTCAAAAGGAAGGCATTGACTATGAAGAGACATTTTCTCTTGTATCCAGATACACTTCAATCAGAACCATCATAGATCTTGCAACTAACATGAAGTGGAATTTACACTAGATGGATGTGAAAACAAATTTCTTGAATGGTGTCATTGAAGAAGAAGTGTATATAGAACAACCTCAAGGGTTTGAAGTTCAATACATGAAGAATCATGTCTGCAAGTTGAAGAAGGATTTGTATGGATTGAAGCAAGATCCTAGGGCTTGGTATGGAAGGATTGATAGTTTCCCGACGAGCTTGGGCTTTACCAAGAGTAAAGATGATTCTAACCTTTACTTCAAGGTTATGAATGATGATCCTATTATATTGTTGTTGTATGTGGATGACTTATTCTTAACTGGAGAATAAAAACTCATCACTGATTGTAAGAAGAAGCTCGCTGCAGAATTTGAGATGAAAGACCTTGGCCTAATGCACTATTTCCTGGGTCTTGAGGTCTGGCAGAGCCCAAAGAATATCTTCCTTAACCAAGGGAAGTATGCAATTGAAATATTGAAGAGATTTGATATGTTGGAGTGCAAATCCATGAATACACCCATGGAAACAAAGTTGAAGCTCCTGGTTGACACTTCATCAGAATTGATTGATGCTACAGACAGATCATTGGATTGTTGATGTATTTGACGAACACCATGCCATATATATGTTTTGTTGTGAACACCTTGAGTCAATTTCTGGTAGAGCCCAAACGTATTCACCTGGTTTCTACAAAACATGTGATGAGGTACCTTAAGGGTACATTAGATTGTGGTCTCAACTATAATGGAGATCATGACTTCAGACTGAGTGGTTATACCGATTCATATTGGGTTGGAAGTGTCTCTGACAAAAAGAGAACTTCAAGATGTTGTTTCAGTCTAGGGTCAGCTATGATATTATGGTAGAGTAGGAAGCAATAAAGCATTGCTCTCAACACGGCAGAAGTATAATACATTGCTACATGTTCTGCCAGTTGTGAAGCCATATGGATTCAGAAGTTGTTGACAGGTCTATTCGATCTGGAGATGGAAGAAACTGTGATCCTATGTGATAACGAGAACTGCATAAAGATGACAGAGAACCCTGTGTTCCATGACAAGTCGAAACATATAGAGATTCGATATCATTACATCCGTGATATGGTGTAGAGAGGAGCCATAAATATTCAGTATGTTAGCATGAATGAGCAGGTTGTTGATGTGTTGACCAAGCCTCTATCTCATGTAAAGTTTGAGCACTTTCGAGATAAGCTTGGTGTAGTTTAAAAGGAGCTCCCTCGAAAGGGGTCGGGAATAGTGTTGTGATTCCAGCCTTGTGCTGAAAATTTCTAGCTTCGTGTTGATGTTGTTGTGATGTCAACCTTGTGCTGAAGATTTCCAGCTTNGTGCGGAAGATTTCCAACTTTGTGCTGATGTTGTTGAGATGCCAGCTTCGTGCTGATGTTGTTGAGATGCCAACTTCATGCTGAAGATTTCTAGCCTAGTGCTGATGTTGATGATGCTCCAGCCTTCGTGCTATGATTTTGTTGTTGATGATGATGCTCCAACTTTCATGTTGTGATGCTGTTGTTGTTGATGATGCTCCAGCCTTCGTGTTGTGATGTTGTTGTTGCTGATGATGCTCCAGCCTTTATGCTGTGATATTACTATTGTTGATATTGTATCAACCTTGTGCTATTATTGATGATGATGTAATAGTGTTATACTAATCCATGTTGATACAGATGATGATGATGCCATTCCATCTCCCTGCTGTGGATGATGATATTGATGATGAGAAAAACTTCTGATGATTTATAGATATGCCAGTCAGTGTTCCAGATGATGTTGATGTTGCTGCTCTCTCTCTCTCTCCCGATGATGTTGTAGAATACCCTTCTTATTAAGGGGGAGTGTTGAAATATTGTAACTGCAAATAATATTCTATTTATTATTGAGTTATTATTTATTAGATCAGTCCCCTTTTGTGGATTGATCATGTCGGCCATTGTAATTGACCAAATCCCATTTCGTGGATTGGTCAAACCCTAAATATATTATGCAAATTGAGAAGTCGGCCCCCAGGCTAATTAAAGTGGTTTTAACCACTAAGAAGACAAGTCGGCCCTACCCAGTGAAGAGACACCTTTCCATGTCCTGCCAGTTTGTATAAATAAAGGAAGCCAATGCCTCATTTGATCACTCACTCATTCACTCACTTAGTGCACAAGTTTGGTAGCTGCAGTTGGGAGAAGAAGGAAGAGAGAGGCACATTGATCAGTAGAGAATATTCTACAGTGTTTGGTTTATTGTCTTGGCATTGTATTGGCTATCTATATTAAGGAAGTTTTTGCAGGGTTTTCTCCCCCATGAGGGTTTCCCAAGATAAATGTTGTGTATCTTGTGATTGTGTTTCTCTCAGTGATCCTATCTATGCTATGGTTATCTAGTAAATTGAAAATAAACCTAATAACAACTTAAACCTTAACATTAGGAAGCAATGGTATCTATTGTGTTGAGTTCCCCCATCAGGTGAGGAAATTTCTACTGAATTTGGCCCCGGGTGAGCCACTTGCCTTGGTGCAGGAGCTGCCCTGCCTTAAGAACCCGATAAAATTGGATCATCTGCTAGCGAGTGCCCTTGATCTGTGTGTCCACTATATGATCAATGGATTCATGTTCCATGCAGTCAGGGTTGAGATCTGTTGGTGTCAATTGTTTTGCGATCTCGGAGGTGTCTAATAATGGTGAAAAATATGGCCAGAGAAGGTCCACATTGAAAACTGGGTGAAATCCAAGGAAGGGGGGAGTGTTGAGATCAAAATCATTGTCACTCCCAACCTTGGTGATAGTGTAAGGCCCATAACGAAGTGGACTGAGCTTTCGATGGGGCCCTGTAAGGCGCTCTTTCTGCAAATGTAACCAGACCTTGTTTCCCACCTGAAACTTGTGTTGTACCCAATGTCGATCATGGAGCTGCTTGTTATTAACATTGGATTTTTGCAAAATCTCATGGACCTGTTGGAAGATGTGTTGAATCCAATCAATGAATCTGGTGGCTTTTTTTACCTCAGACTGAACATGGGAAAATTATGTCTTTGTGGTTGTAAGAGGTAGTGCAACATCAATGGGACCCAAGGGTTGGAATCCCAGCCCCACCTAAAATGGGCTATGGTCGATGGAGCTATGGAGAGCCCTGTTGTAGTTGTGTTGAACATAGGGAAGACTCTCATCCCATGTATGTGAATTCTTAGAGTTATACATGTGCGGTATGTGCACAATCATCTGATTGACGAACTTTGTTTGGCCATCGGTTTGAGGGTGGAAGAAAGTGGATTTAGTGAGCTTGGTGTCCAAAAATGACCATAGACACGACCAAAATGTGTTGAGGAACCTGTTGTCCTGATTGGAAATGATGGTCTGTGGTATCCCAAAATGGAACCACACTCGTTCAAAGAAGAACTTGGAAATATCTACCACTATGATGCTCTTCTTGTAGGCTGTGAGAATGACCATCTTTGAAAACCGATCAACCACCACAAATACACAATCATTGCCTTGCTTGGTGGAAGGAAGGATAGAAATGTAATCCATTGAGATGGATTCCTAAGGCCTCTCGGGAGTAGGAAGAGGGGTGTATTGATCCGAAAACGGATCAAGAAGCCTGATAGGGCTTGAAAAATGCCCAAAAATGAAAGTGCTCGGAATGCGACGAAACCTATGCCATTGCGTCCGTCTCGTCTTCCTGATTCCGGCGGTATATTTACTTCGTCAAACGGAGTCCGTATGGAGAATATATCGCGTTCTGTCCGAAAAGTCAAACAGGCAAAAAAAATTTGATGCTGACTGGGCAGGCCGTACAGCCACGTGGAAGGCCGTACAGTGATGACGTGGCATGTTCGTACAAGACACGTGGTGGCTCCAGGTGATGCCACGTGTCATCCGGTTTTGGACTTTTGGCACACAGTTTGACCAATTGGGAAGTGACACGTGTCACCACTGGATGGGTGACACGTGGCACCTGATGACGTCAGCATTGACGTGGCAACCATACGATGACGTGGGCTAATAGGCGTCTGACAAGTGGCAGGGTGACGTGGCACAGTTTGATTGGTTGATGCTGACGAATAAGAAGACGACAAGTGTCCAGTTTCGATTGGTTTATAAAACACCACGTGGACCACTTACGGGGTGCCACATGGCGCTGCATTATTGGTTGATCGGTTTTGTTGTTTTAAAAATTGGTTGGTAACTCTGGGAAATTGAAACCCTGACCTCCCCTCCGGCAACGGACTAGAGTGGTTGGGCTAACCGGCCGCTCGGCGGTTGGTTCTTGTTATAACGATGGCGTAATTTGTATTTAAAATTGAACGAGGACGTGGACGAGGGCGGAAAGGGCTGGGGCCTAGCCCCAGCCCGTGGACATAGTTTACTGCCCATACAACCGGGAGCGCGGGGATTACAACGACGCGCGGGAATTTTTGGATAAGGATTCCCATAGACCGGGGCTCTACCACCAAAAACGCGCAGTTTGTTTCAACGAACAGCCACGGGGCCATATGCCTATACCACGAGCCAAAGAACCAGGACTCAGTGCTGAAAAGAAGGGGCCACGCGTGGGGCGCGTGGCCATATGGCCGTCTCATATGACCAAGGGGCGCGCATGTCGGGGGGCTGCGCCCTATTTTGGCAAATAAACTATGCAAAAGTGGGTTTATAAACAAGAATTGGTTTTTTATTAATTTAATATGCCTATTATTGTTGGATTTCTTCCATTTTTGGGGGATATTGGGCATTTTTGGAGGCCAGATTCTTGGAGGAAGTTGGGGATGTGAAACCAACTCCTTTGCTATATAAACCAGGCCTGTTTGAGGCCAATGGACAGGCATTCAGAGCAGAGTTATGCTGTTGGAAAGCCAAGCCAAAGTCAGTTTGATGCAGGGAAGCCTTTGAGGTGGAAACGCTGTCGGATCGTTTCTGGGAGCTTGGAGCATCAATTTTGCATGCCGTTTCTTTTGCAGGGTTCTTGAGATCTGGTACAACAAGACCAGATCAGTCTTGTAGCCTTTGGGCATTGCTGAGATGTAATTTTGAGCACTTTAGCAGAAATAAAGAAGCCTCCCCCACAGGAAAAAGGCCCGGAGACGTAGGCAAACATTGTGCCGAACTCCGTTATCAACCTGCGTTCTTATGGTTTGCTGTTCATTATTGTTTTCAGATCTGCATATGTGTATTNTGCCGTTTCTTTTGCAGGGTTCTTGAGATCTGGTACAACAAGACCAGATCAGTCTTGTAGCCTTTGGGCATTGCTGAGATGTAATTTTGAGCACTTGAGCAGAAATAAAGAAGCCTCCCCCACAGGAAAAAGGCCCGTAGACGTAGGCAAACATTGTGCCGAACTCCGTTATCAACCTGCGTTCTTATGGTTTGCTGTTCATTATTGTTTTCAGATCTGTATATGTGTATTTGACTGATATAATCCTCTTCCTTCCTCATTCTTTCATTAAATTCTCAAATGGTTAAATTATTCATGCAAGTTTAAAACTCAACCATAATCATTTAAAAGATCCTGCCGGATCATGTATAAGCCTTGCTTCTTGATGGTTGGATTAGCAATGGCACAAACATTTAAAGATATGATATAATTGTTGAAGTCCTGTCAAAGTTTTGGCCAATAAAAATGTTTCTGTAGAACGACCACCGTTTTCTCCACGCTAAAATGTCCTGCCATCTGATTGTAGTGAGACTCCCAAATCATCTTTGCATGCTTGCTTGTAGGAACACAGAGGTGGCCCATATGGCATAATAGTCCATCCTAAATGTGAAAATCAGTGACATTTGCGCCTGTACCCAAGAGTTGATAGGTGGTGGAGAAATCAAGATCTCGCTGATAAAGTTGGGGCCACTGAGATGCCTCATTCCCACGGGAATGGAGAACGGTGGTGATTGCAACAACGGGAGGTTGACTGAGGCAGTTAATGATATGATTTTTTCTCCTGGTCTTATACTTGATGTTGAGATGGAACTGCTACATGTATGTGGACCAAATTTGATGGGGGTCATTCTGCAACTTCCCCTGTGTCTGTATGAAATGCATAGGCTTGTGATCAATGTGGGTGATTGTCTCCTTTCCCAGAATGTAATGTTTCCATTGATGGAAGGCTTGCACAATGGAACACATTTCCTTGTCATAGGTGGGGTATTTCAAGACTGTATCTGAGAGTGTCTTACTATGGTATGCTATTGGATGAAAGTGCTGAGTGAGAGCTATGCCTATAGCATAGTCAGATGCATTTCTCAATCTCGAAAAATTGTTGCAAATCAGGTAAGGAGAGTACTGGAGTTGAGCACAAGCGATGCTTCAGATCATCAAATGTTCGTTGTTGTGCCTCCCCCTATGCAAAATTTTCCATGTCACCACCCTTGGTCACTTGGTTGAGGGCCCATGCAATATGGGAGAATCCAAAAACGGACTGTCGGTAGAAGTTGGCAAGTCCCAAGAAGCTCTGAAGCTCGGTTAGTGTGGTTGGGGCTGGTCAGTCATGGATGGCTTGGATCTTAGCTGGATCCACATGTACCCCATGCTCATCAACAATGTATCCCAAGTATTGCACCTTGTTCATGACAAAGGATCATTTTTCCAAGTTGGCATATAGCTTGTGTTGCCGTAGAGTGCTCAAAACCTGCTGAATATGCTGCATGTGCTCCTCCCAAGTTTTGTTGAATATGAGGATTTCATCCAAATATACCACCAAAAAAGAGTTGGTGAAGGGTCTCAATACATCATCCATCAACCTCATGAAAGTTTTTGGTGCATTTTTTAAGCCAAAGGGCATGGCTAACCATTCGAAGAGACCTTCTTTAGATTTGAAAGTTGTCTTCCATACATCAGTTGATTCGATAAGAATTTGGTGATATCCAGACTTTAGGTCAATCTTGCTGAAGAACTTTTCCCCCTTGAGTTGGTCAAGAAGGTCATCAATTCGGGGGATTGGGTACCAGTTCCTGACTGTGATTTTGTTTAATTCTATGTAATCAATGCAGAGCCTCCAGGTCCCATATTTCTTCTGCATCAGTACAATCAGGCTTCCGCAAGGGGAGGGGATGGGTCTGATGTGCCCCTTTTGAAGAAGCTCTTGGATTTGATGCTTGATTTCATCATTTTCCATCAGTGAGCGATGATAGACTAATCCATTAGGCAGAGGTGCACCGATATTTAGATTAATTGGATGCTTGACTTGGCAGTGCATCGGTACCCCAATGGCTGAGGACTCTGTACTCTTCCACGATCCCGTCCACTTGATTCTGTTGCAAAGAGAGGCTCTGTGTAGAGTTCATAGATGTGGCGACGAACTTATGCTTACTATGAGCATGGATCACAAAGAAGATGAACTTCCCGATCTATTAAATGACCTTACTGCATTGCTTAGCAAAGATTAAAGAAATAGCGATAGGTGGCGCTACCCTTTGAGCAGATTCAACCATTTATCTACAACATCTGCATCTATTATTCCTTCAAATAATGGAATATCAAAATTTACTTGTACCTTGAAGGGGTTTCATGGACGTTTGATGAAGATGCATCTCTTGTGGGCACCCACCAAAGGATCTGAGAAAAGTTGTCCATAATTTCATTCCTTTGTTGCGCAAGGGATTCCTCGAGCAACAGTTTAAAAGGATCTCCTACTCCATCATCTTTCTTCTCGTCCCCCATGATTTTTTGTCGAGCTCGACGTGGCCAATCTTGCAAAGGCTTGACTGGTTCAAGTCCCAACTTCTTGTACCCAGATCTTGTCGGGGACATGCACGCAAAAAAAAATGAAGAACAGACTGCTTTGATACCACTGATCCAGATTTATGAGTAGAATGAAATGAATAACAAATTTAATACAATAACACAAAGATACAGAGAACAAGAAGAGATATCCAGTGATCAATACCTTCTATTGAATAAATAAAATAGGTTGAACTTGTAAAACTGCAGAACTGAAAGCAACTTGCTCGAATGGTGGTAGTTATCTATGAGAAGAGATGTGGTTGCTACATGTATCTGTCTGATCATAATGATTACAATGAGGCTCCAGAGGCCTTTTTAAAGTTATGTGGGCCCCGATGGGTAAGTTGGTACCTCAACTTCCTAGGGTCGTAACTTTTGCATACGACCTCTGTTTTAGGCGTGTGATAGCCCGTTGGAAATGTATTTTCAAGAACTAAACATTATGACATAAAAATCTGACTCTGTCTATATTTTTACTGTGGAAAGCAAACAAAAACATTGTTTAGGGCCCCAAAACGACACTGAAAGTACAAAAAGATGTATTGACATGAAAACTTCCAAAATAAGCTAGTTGGAATAGGTGGGCGGCCACCGATATCCACCTGGATGTTGTGTAGGGCTTTAGGATAGCCCTAGAAGTGCAGAACCCACCATTACAAAGAAATTTCATCATTACAGAGAAACACGTTGAACTAAAAAACTGTCAAGAGGAGCTAGTTGGAATAGGTGGGTGGCCACCAATATCCACTTGGATCATAGAATCACTTTTTTCTTTTTCTTTTCAGTGCTAAAAAATTGCAATCTACTTGTAAACATGGCCTTAATGATTGGAATAGTTTCAAATAAAAACCTTAATACCAACCCTCTAATAAAAAAGGGGTGCTCCCATAAAGATATTTTTTTCTCTTTTTGAGGCTAAAATTGGAACTTGTTTGCAACTAGGCTTTACCGACTGATATTGTTGCTGTGAACACAAATCTTAAAAAATTATAAAAAAATTATGAACAAAATTATAAAAAAATGTTTTTTTTTTTTTGGGAAAATAGAAAGGGAAACCCCAAAACTGAGGAAAACATGGTTTTTTAAGATTTAGAATAAAAACACAAAACAAACAACACCACAATTTATAAATATTACAAAAAATGGTTCTTTTAGGGGAAAACCACCCTGGCTCCTCTCTCACTCTCTTGAAAAAAATTAAAAAAAGTAAAAAAGAAAAAAACTTGAAAGACAAACAAAATAATAATAATAATTAAAAACTAAAGAAAAAACATTTGTTTTTGGAAAAATTAAAAAAAAATAAAACCCATCACTCATTTACACAACGGGTGGGGGAGATACGGGAGGGGCAAGGGGACAAGGGGTGGAGGGGTATTGACTACATTTTTGATCAACAATACTTAGCCAACAAAGCATTTCCAGGTTTCCCCTCAATTAAATACTACTTGTAAAAATCACCATACCTCTTAAACATGACCCTTGTCCCAATCCTTGTATTATTCAGAGTGTCCTATCTTTGAATACTTATACATTGCATTACACCTTGCATTCTTATATTTCTCTTTCAAAGATACTAATCATGACCTTGACATGCCATATCCATGAATAATAACATGTTTCTTTTATCTTGGCCATCTTTATTTCATACCATTTAAAAAACAAGAGTTGATCTTAATCTTATAAATTCACTCTCCTTTATGTTTACATGGATCATTACATCTCATATTTCTTTTAAATATTTTAATGACATAAAGATTTTAGTAAGTTGCTTTTGGAATTATGACATATGGCATTATTTTTATAACATATTATAAATTATAAATTGAATTATATGATATCTTGGCTAAGCAAAAGGGATCGAAATTTTCAAAGGAATCAAAATTATAAAAAGAAAATTTCCAAAATTATCAAAAGTATATATTAAATTATAAATTAAATTATATGATATCTTGGCTAAGCAAATATTAAATTATAAATTAAATTATATGATATCTTGGCTAAGCAAAAGGCATCGAAATTTTAAAAAGGAATAAAGTTAAAAAAAAAAATCAAAATTATCAAAAGTATATATTTTTAACATCCAAGGACTTTTTAAAGCATTTGGATAAAGACAATTATTGCTCCATGAAAAAAATAGTCCTATATGTCATACATATAGTCAACTACAAGTATTTAAAAAGGTTTTTTTTCCAGTCCTATATGACATACATATTGTCGACTACAAGTATTTAAAAAGGTTTTTTTTCCTTGGTTGAAATGGAAATCAACGATAATAACAACGACCCCTCGGCTCATATTGTGGAAATTACCAACTGCACTCACCAAATTAGAGTCAATAATGTACGAATCTAGTTCGACCAAGTGCCACTTCCATATGAATATCTCTTATTTCTTCCATCGGAGTCGTTTGCTTTCATTACTTGCCAAAACATATCCTATGTGACAATGAAGACTATTATGATCTATCCAGTGAACGCATTAAAAGCTTGTTGGAATGCTATTCTTAGAACTGGCAAGGAGTCTCATCGATATTCTCGCATTTTATCGCCAATCTCCTTTCAATCCATTCCGTCATTGTATCTGTCTATGTAAAGTACGTGCCCGTCAGCACAGTAAGAATACTTTGAAAGTTTATGAAGGCATCGACTGTAGCAAAGGACATAGAGACAACACAAATACTGAAGAGGCAGTATCTGATGGGCACTGGTGTGAATTCCTGAGATTTTATTTATGATTCATTAACAATGAAACCCAAATATAATAAGAAGAAAGACGCCAAGGGTTCCCACGAATTTATGACCCGATGATAGTACAATAACCAGGAGATGTCATAAATGAATTGAAGTCTTAATTCCGTTTGAATTTCTGCCCGACACTCATCGTTTGATCTAATGACTGGTAGTGATCCTCCAACGAATTCTGCAAGCCTATATTCCCGAATCAAAGGAAATACTAGCTACCATTCAGATATTTGAGTGATAAAATATTGGCGCCAGGTTTAGCTTGTAGTTCGACAGAGGTTTTAATATCTCAATGTTTAGATTAATTTGGAACCATAGATCGACGAGATTGTTGGTTATTGTGCAGTTCAATGTTGACAAAATTAATGAAGGGAGAGTCATAGATCTTATCATTTCCTCAAGGGAAGTTACCTCAGTCAATGTCTCGATAGTGTACTTGTTGGAGTGGTATTATTAGTCCCTCCCTAGCCAGGGACTATAGCTTTCGGTCACGAGTCAAACTCCTCTGACCTTTTATTAATTCATCCTAAATTTGCGACATTTCCTAAGTTTTGTGAAAGATTTCATTAATTCAACTTAAATTTGCCAACCTTTCCTAAGTTATGTAAAAAAATAAATTTTCCAACCTTTCCTGAGTTTTTTTTGGTGAAAAAATTATATTAATTATATTTATTATTAAATACGAATTTGTTTTTTTATTATTCAAATTTCAAAAACCTAATTTTTGATTGATTAAATATTAAGTGGTGGGACTTTAATCTGGTGGTGTATCTTTTTTTTTTCGTCACATATTAAAAATGATTAAAAAAAAATTAATTATTGGTTATTGGGTAGGTTCTGATTACATTGAATAAAAAATATTATTAGGCTGCAATCCTCTGAATACACTGCAATAAAAGATCTTATTAGGCGGCAATCTAAGCTCCACCTGGCTACAGCTTCTCCACCGCCATGCACAATATGTATGGGCACGTAGTAGTCACAGCAATCGAAGCTCTGAAGGACTACCATCTTTGCGTCACTTACAAGATAATGCCCAATTCCTAAGTAAATGATTGGTACTCGAACATCAACCATGGAGCAAAAAGAACGCTTACACGATTTTATGTATTCACTTGGTTCCTTTTCCTTCGAGTTTGTGTGTTAATCTGCTTGCCATGCATGTAACAGTTTTTAAATTTAATTTATTTATGATTTTTCTGTTAATCAGAGTGTTCCTTTTCACTGTTGCTATAGGTGTGGCAACTTCAATTTTCGAAGAACAATTGCGGCTCTTAGGGTTCAAACGATTTTAGTGCTGGTGTGTTTCTTCTGCTGCAAGCACTTATTGCTTAACAAGTAAATTGAGTCGTGTTGATTGTTTACTCTTTAAACAAAACATTTGCAATGGAAACTCTTGTTGCAAAAGATTTGGTTGGATAAGGGAGAAGATTTGGGTATACATAGATTATAGAATTTTTACATTGAAAGAAACAAAATACTGCAAAATACCTATTAGAGCTTGATAGTATGTGTACATTCTTGGCTTCTGAGAGAACCCTCTGGCACAACAATGGTAAAATTGAAGTAAGAGTAGGAAACCGCAAGGTGCCTGTAAATGTTGAGGAAATTCACTCGCCCTGATATCCTCGTCAAGAACTCAACGGAAAACTCCCATCCATCGCGTCATTGATCGCATTGGAGTTCGATAGCAGTCGGTCAGCGAGAATCGTAATGGTTGTGTTCATTCTAAGGGTGTTGTTGCTGCCTATTTTGTCCGCCGGAAGGTCTGCTTCCCCGACGTTTGTCCCGCGATAATACAACTGCGTGGCACTGTTTCCGAATTTGAAGCTGGATTTTTTGGTGATGAATTCTAGAGGCATGTAGTCTACTAGTGCCATGCTTGCAACAGATTCTTAACCCTCTCCGGCAAATCAGCAGGAGAACATGCTTATTCTCCCATTAAAAACAACAAAACCCTTAGCTTTCATATGGCCCAGCTGGGTGCCAAAATTTAACTTGCTCAATGCATTAAATCAGTTAGAGCAGGAAACTGCCTCGGCACATTCTGGGTTTTTGTCAAATTCTGACTAGAATAAACAAAATTATGAGAAATCGTTGATTGAAAGCGGAGATCGGGGCCAAAAATTACCTCCAATACCATGAAACCTCACTTTAACAGCCCCAGATGTTGTTCTTTGTTGAAGAAGAATAAATAAGAAACAGGGTTCTGCAAGGATTAAATGCCATTAAAAGCTTGGCCCTTGGTAAATACAAATGAATTGAAGCAACCCACAAAATCCTACTCGCGGAGGCCACAATTTCCCGAGCCAAATCGTCGTTCTCTGAAAATCAGCATGTGTAGAGGGGGAAAGTGTGGCCTTTTTGGGTGTACTGAGATCCATAAAATAGTTATCTAGATTAGGGTATTACAAGCAACATTCTCCTATTCAAGGTATAAAGCTCGTTTCTTTCAAGATTCATCGATTTCGACAGGTATGGTGTGTTCTATATTGGTGGTGTGTAATTGCAATATAACTCTTTTCATTGATTAATAACTCAAGACACGTGCATTTGTAATTACAATATCCTTTTTTTTTTTGTTGGAATACGTAATTTCTATCTACATTCTACTCAACCACCGATACTGTTCTTCCATCGCCTCTTGTAAACACTCTAGAATCTTCCACCGACATTCCAGATGGTTTCGGGAGGCTCTAGAAGTTTTCTCTCCCTCTATAAAATCAAGCATTGTAACCATTCAGCTGTGTGTTCAATAGAATCGCCATTTGCTGTGTGTATTTCGGTGTTTCTTTGCCTCTGCCCACTCATTGTGGTATCAGAGCGAGGTGAGCGCACTGTTGTGAGAGTTTGAGAGGAAGCCGCAGCTTCTAGGAGAGCCATGAGGGCCGTGAGGAGAGGGCCGTGAGTGTTAGCTTCTGCAGCAAAAAAAAACCGCAGAGCTGAGAAAGTCGCAGCCTCCAAGAAAACCATGAGTGCTGTGTTGACCGTGAGAATTGGAGATCGCTTGTTGTCCTTGAGAATTGGAGTTAGGGGCTGTAACAGTCCCGTGAGAGAAGAAATTAAGTCCGCAGTTGATTCCATCAGCCTTAGGAGGAACACGAGAGTCGAGGGTTCGAGAGCAGCAGCGACAATGGGTATTGATTTAATTGCGGGTGGAAAGAGCCAGAAGACTAGGCGTGCTGCTCAGCTCCAAGTTTGGCTATTCTGGTAACCTCTCTCAGCTCCTTCAATCCGTTTAGGATTCTGTTCTACCGTAAATCAAGTGCCTAAAGGTCAGAAATACATCCATTTTTTAGGTTTAGCAAAGCTTGGGGATTGAGATAGACGGGTATATTTTTCTCTGTATTTGTGACATGTTGGAGTTAATGCTGTAATTTTAGAGCCATTTAACAATCAGGGTGGACTGATTGGTAATCTTGGATAATTGTGCATTGAAAAAGTATAACTGGGCATTATACAAAAAAAAAAAAATTGGGTTTGATTTTTTTTAAGAAAATGACATCAGGCATATTTCAACAGCTCATGATTCCAACATTTTCTGGAAAAAATTATGATAATTGGGCATTTAGAATGAAATTAGCATTTGATTCATATGAGCTAACAGATATAGTAATGAATGGCTATACTGAACCACAAGATGAGTCTATTTTGAGTGTTGATAAAAAGAAAAAGCTTGATGAAAATAGGCAAAAGAGTAAAAGAGCTTTGCAGATAATTGGACAAGCGTTGGATGATTCAGTTGTTGGAAGGATTAAACCAGCCACTACAGCCAAGCAAGCATGGGACATTCTAGAGACAACTTATCAAGGCACTAGCAAGGTAAAAATTGCCAAACTCCAAGCACTTAGAAGGGAATTTGAAAACTTGCAAATGAAAGATTCTGATTCAATAGATCAGTTTACATATTGTGTTACGGAGTTGGTTAATCAAATAAGGCAAAATGGTGATGAGCTAGTAGATCAGAAGGTTGTAGA
>JASDQU010192566.1:2184-19901 GCA_032191745.1 Picea mariana | reverse complement strand
TCCGTTTACCTTTGGAATGTTTATCTGCCTGTAGCTCGTCCCACCATAATGTTGCATGTTCCTTCAACTTGGTAACAGCATGCCTTACCTTCTTCTCTTCTTCGATATATTCATAATCGAAGTAGGTATCAAGAGCCCTGATACAGTCTAATAGCTCTTCTGCATCCAGACTTCCTTGATAAGATGGAATGTCCATTTTTGTCCTTGAACTCATTCGAGCGATAGCCTTAATTAACCGCTCATTGGCTGCATCTTCAGCTGCAACTTCTCCTTGTTGTTCATCTTCCGCTTCATTGTTGGAATCACTAAGATCCCCTGCACCAAATGTACGTCTCTGATTTGTTTCCATCTCTTCGAGTCTCACTCAAAGATATCGTATCTGTCTTTCCATCTTTGGATTTCCTGCCGGCCTACCTCTTCTTCGCACCTCCCTGTCTTCTGGGTCGGGTGATTGTCTTTCCCTTTTGGGCGGCATGGCGAACTCTCTCTTCTTCTCTGCTATAGAAAATAGAAAAATTATCTCGCTCTGATACAACTCTGATGCAGACGCCACCCCAGGGTACGTCTGAAACCACCAGGACCTTCTTTTTCACGGGCCCGAAGAGTCAAAATACTCTTCTTATCCCTTATCGGGACTTCTTCAATACCCACAGAACTCTCTACCTGCGACCTTCCCTTCGTCTTATCAGAAAATCAGAGTACGCGTTGTCACATGTCATTGTTACCGTGAAATCTTGATTCCCGAACTTCGATATGGGTGACACCTGTCCACACCAAATGCTATCACTGTGGGACCCGTCGCAATTCTGAGTTTCACGGTTCCTCCGACAGAAATTCTTATGACAACGGAAACCCCGAAAAGACGATCCCCGATACCTGTGTGGGTGTTCTCCTCCACATCACCCCTCCTTGTCGGGTTATCAGATATCACGTGTTCGCTAATTCGACCATAGTGATTCCTTTGCAGGGGAAAATCCCGAATGTCAAACCCCGACTCCCCGGGATCTTGTGCCACATGTCCCTGCATCGATCAACAGCTCCAGTTGTGCCAGGAAATCGCTAATCACGATTTCAACAAGTAACAAACTCCTGTCTCCACAAACCTCGATGAGTCGAATCCCGATGGCTCTTGGGCTCCTCCTCAGCACGCTTAGGTTTAACCCGGGTGCATCTCCTCGAGATCTAACGGCTGGCGGGATTTCGCTAGGCTCCTCTGCGAACCCTGGCCGTCGACTTTTCCTGTTCAAGGATTTATTAAAATAACTAAGTGATTCCTTTCGAGCTTTCCTTCCACACCTGCACTAAACTCTTCCTTGAAATGTTTCGTGGCGCACTTCCGGTGCTCTTCCTTTGACGATACCCACAAAAGTTCTAAGCCTCCTGAGCTTCTCTTCGACTTCGACTCTTCAAAGAAACCTGCGCATAACCTTTGCGCTCATTATTCAACCACCTCTAGTGTTGAATACTTCAGACTCTGTGCAACTCTAGCAGTAGCAGTCTTTAGTTTCCTTTTTCTCATACTAATAATTGAGACTTCTAATTCCACCTGTGCACTCTTCACATGGCTTCACAACAACCCTATAAATTTTGGGTGAATGAGAATAAGCGTTTAACTATCGAGCCCTCATCAACGCACCCTTGTGGATGAATTCAACTGCACTCTATGCAGGAATCCGCTGGCTCAGACAGAGAAACAATTGAAACTTAATCTCTTCTCTCTCTCCCAGACATCAGTTGAGACCCTGAAATCATATGTACAACATATTCAAAGCAGATGCATGATCATAAAGAAAACATTTATGAGCACATAAACAACATACATAGAGGAACAACACCAGCCATGAAATTGAATCAAAGACTCTCTTCTATTAATTAAAATCTGTACATGGGCGTTCTTCACAATTCCTCTACTTGCTCTTATCTTTTAAATGCTTGATTCTGAATAATATTACAATGATACAATGAGGGTGTCTATATCCGTTCTCCCTCTCGAACTCTAAAACTGTCCAATCTGAAAATAAAAATCCTATCTACCTGCATTAAACCTATTAAATGCCTCATCTACCTAAGGAAGAGAGATTAAAGGCTCAAGGTCCACGATATTACACAAAGGAGTTTTTCATAAATGGTTCATTTATACATTGGTGCATCATCTTAAATGAAAATTCAAAAGGTTTTGACTGGGCTTGTCCAGCTGTTCATTGTCTTCTATGACGACTCGCTTGTCCTAGGCGACACTCCTTGATGAGTTGGCGATGATCCTGCATCAATCTTGAACCTCAGGGACCACATAAAACCATAAAAAATGAAGATCAAAAAATTCAAGCACCCTTTAAAAGTGAAGATTATATTGGAGAAGAAGATTTTAGCAATTTTGAAGAATTCGATGAAGATATTAGTAATCTTGGTTATGATAATAAGTCTCCTTATTTATCTAGAAAGGATTATGAAGAATCTTTGATTAAAGAAAGTAAATCAGAAGATAAAGTTAATAATAATGTCACTGATGATTATACATATCAAAGTATTGCAGATGATATTATTGCTGACTTACAAGGAAAATATAATCTGAGACCGAGAAATAAAAAACTCCTTGATGTTCAAACAAAAAAGGGTTTGTTGAGAAATGATACCGATGAGGTAAACCCAAAAGTTGTAGATAAACAGTCTACAAAAAGAAATACAACTGATAACCCTGTACAGTTAGAACCAGTAGGAACAACCCCTGTAAATACACAAGCACCAATAAAAGAAAATAAGGTTACATCACAACGTAAAACTGAGAAAATGGTTATGGAATCCCCACACATTGAGAATGACAAGGCCCTAGGCAACTTTAACTTGGAAAACGAAATAAGCAAGATCAAAACTCCTATTCCCCTTGTCGAATTAGCTAAATATCCAGTATACCGAAAACAAATAGCCAAAATGATTAATTTTTCTGAAAAGGAAAGTCAGGCTGACACAATTAACTTAGAAGATGATAAATCTATCATAGTTTTCGGTCCACACGTCGAAGGGGAAAGAGATACAGTGGCTCCTTTTTATATCACACTAACTATTTTCGACCACCTTTTACATAACTGTATGTTGGATTCGGGAGGTTCTCATAATGTTATGCCAAAGGAAATAATGGAAAAACTTGGTCTCGAAATCACAAGACCCTATGGTGACTTGTATTCTTTTGATTCAAGAAAAGTTAAATGCATAGGGATGATTAAAGACCTAATGGTAAATTTGGCCCAGATACCTGCTAAAAGTATCCTTATGGATGTAGTAGTCGCAGATATTCCCCCAAAATATGGAATTCTACTATCTAGATCAAGGGGCGCTAAGCTTGGAGGATCCCTCCAGCTAGATATGACATATGCTACAATCCCTATTTTCGGAGGACAATTTACCCGTCTTTACCGGGAGACTCGGTTGGATTTCATTGTATGTGACCCAAAAAATCCTAAAAGCCATCCAGTGTATATTGCTGATCAAGATTTAGGGAACTGTATATTATTGTTAGATGATGATTTTGAAATAGATGTAGATGATAAAGATACAAAATAAAAAATTCAAAAAAATAAATAAAAGAAAATGTATATAATACTGGTACATGGAAAATGTTTTTTGATGGTGCTTCCTCCTATCTTGGAGTTGGGGCAGGAGTACTCCTTATTGCTCTTGATGATCAATTTGTAATTCCTTTTTCTTAGAGGCTCCAATGGTATATAGATTGTACAAATAATGTATATGAATATGAAGCTCTAGTACTGGTCTTAGAAGACACAAGAAGAATGGAAATTAAAAATATTGAAGTCTTCGGTGATGCTGAATTAATCATAAAATAAGTAAATCAACAATATCAAGCTAAACATCCTAGATTAAGGTCTTATAGAAATTGTGTATGGGATTTAATTGAGAATTTCTTCACTTATGTGAATTTTCATTTCGTCCCTAGAGCCGAAAACCAACAGGCTGATGCTTTAGCTAAAGCTGCATCAACGTTTACACCCCCGATGACTTTTAATTTAAAATACCATATTCAAATGAGACATAGTCCTTCAATACCTGATAATATACAACATTGGCAAGTTTTCGAAGACGATGATCAACTTAGAAAGTTTCTTGAATCTTTAGATGGATTTTCAGAAACATATAACGATCAGGAGAATCAAAATGATCCTATTTGGATCATGCAGGAAGGGGAAGATGCAAAAGAGTTTCATGATAAAATAGCTATCCACCGGATGCTTGTTATAAAAAACAATCAAATCCCCAAAGGTATGATTCCTTTGGAAAGACTCTTTAATAAAGACGACATTTCCTTCTAAAACTACTCTACAACCTCAACCAAAAGAGGTTGAAGATTGTAACATAGGAATCGTAGATAATCCCAAAATGGTTAAGTTATCTAAATTTTTATTAGTAGAAAACAAAAACAAATACACAGATTTATTGAAAAAATATAAAGATGTGTTTGCATGGTCATACGAAGATTTGAAAACATATGACACTTCGGTGATAGCACACAAAATACCACTTAAACCAGGTGTCAAACCTTTCAAGCAAAAACTCAGACAGTTTAACCCAATCTTATTACCTGTCATTGAGAAAGAAGTTAAAAAAAAATTGGACGCTAAGATTATTGTTCCCTTAAGATATTTTGATTGGGTTGCTAATCTAGTCCCAGTAAGAAAGAAAAATGGGGAAATCAGATTATGCGTTGACTTTAGAAATTTAAATAAATATTTTCTTAAAGATAATTATCCTCTACCAAAAATGGACCACGTCCTTGAAAAAGTAGTAGGGGCTACTAGGATGTCCATGATTGATGGTTTTTCAGGATATAATCAAATTGTTGTTAGTGAGTCTGATAAGAAAAATACTGCATTTGCAACTCCTTCAGGTACATTTATGTATGATATAATGCCTTTTGGACTAATGAATGCAGGAGCTACTTTTCAACGAGCAATGGATATTGCTTTTGTCGACGAACGAGACAAGTTTGTAGTTATATATCTGGATGACCTTACTGTTTTTTCATAAACATACTTTTGAAAAATGTCGTAGGTTTGGCTTATCATTAAGTCCTAAAAAATCTCATTTCGCCATGCAGGAAGGAAAATTGTTGGGTCATATAGTATTCCGAGATGGAATTAGAATCAATCCAAAAAGAGTAGAGGCTATAGAAACATTAGCTATTCCTAGAAATGTTAAAGAAATTCAATATTTTTTAGGAAAAATAAATTTCTTGAGAAGATTTGTTCCTAACTTCGTTGAGATTGTTAAATTGATTACAGATATGCTCAGAAAGAAAAACGAAGTAAAGTGGACAGCAGAAGCCAAGGCATCCTTTGCCCACATCAAAAAAGTTATAAGTGAGGCACCAGTATTAGCAAGTCCAAATTATCTTAAAGATTTTCTCATTTTTTATTTTGCCTCTGAACATATGCTTGCTGCGGTTCTCCTTCAGAAGAATGAAGAAGGTTTTGAGCAACACATTGCCTTCTTTAGTAAAAGCCTCCGAGACGCTGAATTGAAATACAATTTAATGGAAAAACAAGCTTATGCCATGGTAAAATCATTCAAGGATTTTAGAACGTATGTATTACATTCCAAAATCATTGCATATGTACCTACTAGTGTTGTAAAGGATATCTTAGTTCAACAAAACAGTGATGGTAAAAGAGGTAGATGGCTTGCAAAAATTCAGGAATTTGACTTGGAGGTTAAACCAACTAAATTAGTAAAAGGACAGGGTTTAGCTAAACTTCTAGCTGAATCTAATTTTAGGGCTCTTGGGATAAACAATGCTCAAGAGGAAGAAGGATGGATAGATGTGAATGAAATTGATGATCAAATAATCGAAAACAAGATCGAGGACAAATTCGTTTCGTCAGATTGGTATAAAGATATAGTAACATACCTTTTAACTTTGAAATGTCCAGATGATTTGTCACCTTCGAAAGCTAGAACACTAAAACTGCATGCAGTTAAATACTGCATTTCCGAGAAAAGATTATACTGGAAAGACCCTCTTGGTTTCCTCTTAGTCTGTCTGGTTGAATCAGAAACAGAGGAAGTTATAAGTCAGTTTCATGAGGGGGTCTATGGAGGGAATCATGCTTGGAGAGAAACGACATATAAAATCTTAAGGGCTTGTTATTACTGGCCTAAACTTTTCCCATATATAAATGCTAAGGTAAGAGCTTGTAGCCCTTGCAAATTTTTTACTGGAAAACATAAGCTACCAGCTATGCCATTAATCCCAGTCAAGACTGAAGCTCCTTTTCAGCAATGGGGGCTTGACTTCATAGGTGAGATAAATCCCCATTCAAGTGCCCAACATAGATGGATTCTCACTGCCACATACTATTTCACCAAGTGGGTGGAAGCGATCCCTACAAGGAAAGCCACTGATTCAGTGGTTATAGACTTTTTGAAAGAGAATATATTGGCAAGATTTGGTTGTCCTAGAAAGATAGTCACAGATAATGCACAGGATTTCAAGTCTATGGAAATGGTCAGTTTTTTCCAAAAATATAATATTATGCTAGGACATTCCACAGTATACTATCCGCAAGGAAATGGTCTGGTTGAATCTTCTAATAAGAGCTTGATCAATATAATTAAGAAAGTATTAAATGAAAATAAAAAATCTCGGCACTTACATTTAAAGTATGCTTTATGGGAAAATCGGATAGGCACGAAGAAGTCCATTGGTACTTCACCATTTCAAATGGTTTATGGGACAGATGTAGTATTGCCCATAAATTTAGCACTTTCTGTGATGAAACTGTGGCAGGATGAGAAGGAAGAGCCAAATCCTCTCACTAGAAGGATAAACCAGCTGATTGAAGTTCAACAACATAGGGATGTAATAGATGAAAAGCTACAGAAGTACCAAGATAATATGAAGATGTTATTTGATCTCAAGGCCAAGAATAGGAACTTTCTCCCAGGATATCTAGTTTTGAGGTGGGATGCTCGAAAGGAAGATTCGAGAAAAAACGGTAAATTTGATCATATCTGGTATGGACCCTTTAAGATATCATCTTCTGAAGGTAAAAACTCGTTTCTACTGGAAAATTTAGATGGTAAGATTCTAAATGCCCCTGTTAATGGGTGGTTCTTGAAGCATTATATGGAATAATAAAAATAAAATAAAATGAATTTGTATATACCAGTTTTTTTCTCAATTTTTTGAAAACTACTTTGTTAAAATTAAAAATTAGTAAATTATTAAAAAATAAAAAATAAATAAAAAATAAAAATCCAATCCACCGAGTTATTTTTGAAATTATATCTGAGGTATTCTGATTTATAGAATTTTGAAAAGTCTCCTTTAATACCCTCAGTGTTATCTTTTATATTTTAGAACTTTTTATCAGAGTTGAAAAGATTTTGTATCGACTTTGAAAATCATCAAATGATTGAATTCAGTTAGGTCAGTTCTCATGATTTTTCTCTCTGACTTAAATGTTTAGTTTTGAGATTAACTCTGAATATCTTAAGTTTCTTAACAGTTTGTCTGAACTTTTAAGCTTGTTCAAAAGAAGATCCCCTGAAAATATTTTTCCCTTTTTCTCTACAGACTAAGAGGTTTTGAAGGTTGAGAAAAATTGATCTAGAATAACCAAAACAAGTTGACAAACCTTTATTATAAAATTTTAAATAGATCACCACGCCTGATATATTAAGTATCACTGATTGCCCCCGCTTCATAAGCATAAGCTAACTATAAGACAGATGGTGAAATGAAATTCATAATTGACTGCCCCCATCTAGTCCTACAGACGATGAAAGAAAATTCATTTAAATGATTGCCCTCGTCTAAAAATAAAAGAAATAGATAACTTCACCGGGGTGCTGAACAGGCCCGCTGGCAGTGAAGCAATGTCTGAGCATAAAATAAGCACTCGAAGAGGTGAAAGGAAATTCAGTAAAAAGGGACAGATAACTTCACCATTATACTAAACAGGCTTGCTGGTAGTGAAGCAATATCTGAGGTATCTGTAAGGTTGTCATACTTATCTATAACTCTATTCTAGTTATCAATTTTTCAAAAATTGGATATTCAGCTCAAGTCAAAATAGAGCTTCCCAGTTTCAAAATTATAAATTTTATTTCGATTGATGCAAGTTTAAATGTTCAATAATCTGTTGAGTTTCTAAATATTGTTTTAATCATCTCAATACTAACTCAATTTTGGAATGAGAAGGAGAATTTTGAAGAAGATTATAAGTGAATTTCAAATAAATGAGAAGTTTTCAAAAGGTTTTCAAAGACTTCATATAATCTCTTTTTCTACTCCTTGATTAGTTTATCAGAGATAAACCCTTGAGGCCATTTACCCAATGAAGGCACTGAGTCTGCATGTTCTCCTCGTCCCGCAGGGAGACGAGGTCCCCAGTTGGAGCCTATGTTGAAATAGACCTTGAATTTTTTATTCTTAAGGATAAAAGGCTTGTATTTTTTGAGTCTTTGTATTTTTCAAATTTCCTAAGATAAGAATTTCATCACCAATAAATTCGCGATGCCTTTTATTGTTTATTTTTGACAAAGAAGGGAAAAAATCTAAACGAATATAAATTTTCCAACACTATTTGAAATAATCCTTTAAACGGGCAATAATTTAAAATTTAAGGAATTTTAATTTAAATCGGAAAATCGAGATTCGAAGTTTTGCGTGAACAAATGTTTAATGCAAATTGAATTGCGAAATCCCAATCCCTGATTTCCAGATACTTTAAAACTCAATTAAAACATAATTGCTTAATTCAGAATTAAAAGGGTTTAAACATTAATTTAATCACATCGCGAAATCGGGATTCGCGGTTTTATAAGAGAAAATAATCTTTTCATCATGTTTCCCGATTTTCTGATTTCACGATACATTTAATCCTTAATTAAAGTTTTGAATTAATCTAATCACCGTTAAGAATGATTAAGAGTTAATTAAATACATCGCGATATCGGGATTCACGGTTTTGTGAGAAGCATGTTTCATGTCATCAGATTTCCCAAAATCCCGATCCCCGATCTTCGGATTAACGAAATCCCGAAAAGGTCTAAACTTGATGAATTAAGATACTAAAAACATTTTAGTTTAAAATAATACATCATGATTTCGGCCATCAAGGTTCTTGGACGATATATTTCCTTGACATCAAAAGTGTCGAAACTCCGAAAAGCAGGTTTTCAAATTTAATTCAAGATTAACGCTAATTAATCATCCTTCTAAACAAGGCTTAAAGTTGAACTTTCTTCGAATTTCTTTAAAGTGTCATTCTCCGATTTAGTAATTTTCTATTATATTTGAAAACACCGAGAAAGCATAAGTACAAACATTAAATGCATATCTTTGGAAATATCTTTCGCATTTAAGATCTTTAACTTCATAACAGAGGGACAAATCTCAATGTTTTTATGATATTTTCGAAGTAAATTTTTGAAACGTCTATATTATCATTTCAAAGCTAAATTAATCTCTGTTACAGGTTTTCAAGTTAAACACAGAGCTATGGCACCCAAAAAGGCCTCTAAGAAAAATGAAGATCAACCAGAAGGTGATATTATCTCCAATACTACTCCATCCGGAGTACACTCTGTCAAATCATGGAATGGAATTTAAAAAAAACTAGAGGATGAGCTTAAATATGCAGCCACTGATTCGGAAAATCACCTCTGAGATATTGCTGAGTCTGAGCTTCATAAGGTGGTTGCACGTCTAAGACTTGTGTCATATACCGATATGATCGCCTGGGCTCTGGATAAAGTAGATGTGCCAACCAGAAGTATTTTGAACGAGAAAGGAGCTTTCATCGGCTCATTCAAGCCTGAACATATTCAAGTAATGTATAAGATCTCGCCCAATTATAGACACACTTTTAATTCTGAGTTTTTAGCCGCGTTTCAAAGAAAATAATGCATTGAAGCAGGCCAAACATACCCTGACATGATTAGAGGATGGGCCAGAGATGAAAACAAGTTTAGGGCTGATTTACATGGAATTTATGCTAGAGCTTCCTTAAACGAATATATGGTTTATGTAGAAATGATGTTATGTAGACTTTTCAGGAGAAAGGATCCTTATCACTTTAAGGCAGACTGGACACCTTTCCTAGAGGAAGTTTCAGAGGGACGCAGTTTTAATTGGCACAAAATTTTGTTAGATAACCTCACATCAGAGGTTATGAATTACAAAGAAGCTAGGTCAAAAGGACAACCAGTGTCTTTTTACATGTCAGTTTATATCATGGATGCCATTTTTTTTATGACTCCTTTCCCATTAATGAATTGGAGCTGGAATGTTTCTTTCCCAGAGCCTATTCATAAATACCACTCAGCTCTCTAGGAAGAAAATGCAAAAAATGTTTTTTATGATGTTTGTCATTATGTAATTATCCCTCTGCACAAAATATTCTTTGGATGCGAACCCCTGCGCATTTATAATACCATCTTAGAAAACCTCAAATCAGTTGCTGATTGGTTCATTGAAGAAAATTTTTCCTATGTCAGAGTTTATGGTTGTTCAATTCCACCTCATGCACTCCCAAAAATTTTAACAGACAGGTTGATATACAAAGAAGTGGCTTATCAGTTAGTCAAGGGTGGTATTGGGTTAGAATTAAAAGCTCAGCAGAAAAAAGCATGACCATCTTTTCCTGTTTATGTTGGAAAATTCATTTTATTAAACATAGGCCATTCTAAGGTAGAGGCCGAGTCGTTGGATGAAGTAAAATTAGAAAGTATAGAGCATAGGAAACACGACCCTTACCAAATAATCAGTAGGCATTGTATACAATGTAATTTAAAAGCATATGAACATGAAATTTCAGTTTATGATGATGTTTTCAAAAATGTTAAGTCTTATGAGGAAGTGCATAACAGAGTGCAAACCTTGTCACCTGACGCACAGGTGGGGTTTGCATCTTTTCAAAGACATAGATGACGCTGCCTACCAAATATTTTACAAGGTGAAATGTCAACTTCACTACCAGAGAAAGAAACAACTCCTCTGGGGTTTGAAACTGATATTCAAGATAAGTCAAGTGACAAAGATAAGTTGAAAGATCTTGAAATACCTCCTCATAATACAGAGGGTTCTCAGACCAAAGAACCAGAGAGAGAAAAGGGAAAAGGAATAGAAACAAGTCCAATAGTTCTCGATGATATTCCAGAAAATGTTGGAGGAACAACTTCAAAGGAAATTGGCAGTCCTATCACAACATTGACTCCACTACAGTCTACTTTCGAAACCCCTCATGAAGGAGTTCTATATGTAAGTGACCTAGAGCCAATATCCAGAGATGAAATCCCTTCATTTGATTATCTTTTCAGTAAAAAACGAAGAGCTGTCTTGAAACAGGAAATTCATCTTGTAGGAGAAAGAACGATCGCAAGACATAAAATTATCATTGATGGAAAGAAACTAAATGAAGGAGAATTTGCTACAGAGTTAGCAGGAACCATGGGTGCTATAGCATCAACTAACATGTATTCTGTAGGAAATCTAACATCTATGCTTGAGCAAAAGGATCAGGAAATAATGCAGTTGCAGGACAGATTAAAGGAAAATGAAAGAATTATTGGCTGGGGAATACAAAAGGGTCTAGACCAAGCTAGACTCAAAGACATACAAGAAATCCAAAAGTTGAATAAAAATTTGGATGAAGAAAAACACATGATACAGGTTACTCAAGAACAGGTTCAAAAGTTGGGCGATGAAAATAAATCTTTGTAAGACAAGATTATTTCAATTACTAATCAAGTAACTGAAATTGAACAGTTTAGGACGCAAGCATCAGAGATATATGCAAACATTGAAGAAGGACAACAGAAAATATTATGTAATCTGGAAATCATCCAGAATTATTTTCATGAGTCAAATAGGTCTATGGAAAAGGTAGTTCAGAAAGAAAGATAAGCTAAAGCAGCAAGGAACTCTTTTCAAAAAGTAATAACGTCTTTACAAAAAGAAGAAATTGGAAAAGCCCAGAAATTACCCATTTCGGAACAAGTAAAAGGAGATATACTGATAAAAGTTTGGGAATCAAAATTGGCAGAATATAAAGGAATTAATGAAGATTGTCAAAGGATCTTCAATCTTATTGAAAAAGATTCAATAAATATCGAGACAGATGGTTTTTCTGAGTTATTAGATGAAGTCAACATTGCCAGGCATCAACTGAAGTCAAAAGAAGAACTCGATGAAAGGAAAGTAGAAATTTCAAATATTAAATCAGTCAACATTACAAAAATAGATAAGTGGATGATAGCTTCAAGTTCAAAGTTGGAAAAGTTTAAATTCACAAAGAAAACAATAGAAATCCAGTTGCCAGGATTACAGAGAAGATTTTTCTCTTTTGAAGCAAATGAAGTACTTGGGGCTCCTAGGGTCTTGGTAAACTTTTTGGGGAAATATGTTCAATGCGTTGAAGCAGAAAAAGAAAGTTCGTCAATGCAAATTTAAAATTTTGTAAATATTTTTATTGTAAACGGTTGACATTAGTTTATGTAACCGTAATGTTAGGAAGTTGGTTAGTTACCAACGAAAAACTTTGATAGAAAGGTATAAATATAGTTTCAAAAGGCTAAAACAGGGCTTCATAAATTTTGGAGAAGGCCAATTTTTATAATACCATCTTTGAAGTTCATCGGAATATAAACCGCAAAAAAGATTTTGGATCCTGCAATTTTGTGACTATGTTTCTTCCCCTGTTTATCATGCTTTGTTATATTTTCCTTTTAATGTGTGTTTCTAACAAATAAATCAATTTGAAGTTATATACATTGTCGTTTATTATTTCAGATTGGTTTGGGTGTTGAATGTATTACAATCTTTCCTCTGAAATTACTTTAGTAGTTTTAAGACTTATAAAACCTTCTGTTCCTTAATATTTAACTCTGTTAGAAATCTTGTTTCTCTTTCATCATTGTTAATTGAAATATAAGATTATTTCTGGATAAAATCCTTATATTTCTTTCTATTGTGTTTCATTGTTTACAATTTCAAAATTGTCACAAAACCAGGAAACGGCCTTGAATGTGTTTTCACATTACTGTTTTAGATTTTAAAGTTGTTTTTATTAATATCAACTCTGAAAATCTGAAGTAATAAATTGATAAAAAACCCATTTACAAACCTTTAAAACCCTATCACCCATGACAGTTCCTAGTTGCAAACAACCTAACGTAGAGCCTGGTCTTCAAGATCAAACCAACATTTCCCTAAGCTTATTTAACACTATTTTACAAACAATGACCAATAGGACTGAGTTAGAAAGATTGTGGGCTGCTATTGAACGTGATATTAGCATCCAAGAGAAACAGGAAGAAAGACAGAGACAATTGAGAAACTGAATCTGATCTAGTCTTTCTTTGTTTCTTTATTTCAAAACCTTTTTCGGATGCCTTGACGGTATGTTTTATAGCCTTAAAACATAAACTCGGGAACAACATCGTTCCTTCTGAAACATTGTAAAAAAATGTTATATCAAAAATTCCATGGTGTCTCAGATGTAGCAGCGAAACCCCAAGACCTTGAGCTCTGATACCATATGTTAAGAACCAAACATCAATATAGCATAGAAAAAACTCAGGAAAAGTACTCAACACCTTGAAAAAGAGATAATGTCAGATAATAAGCTTCTTCAAGGGGGATACCTCCTTTTACCCCACTTAAATGTTCAAGTACAAGATGATTCAAAATGAAAATGTCTCCTTGGTATATATAGGATACTAGAAGGTATAATTACAACTAATGGCCTAAAGATGACATAAATAAAATAACATTACTAATATAATATGCTCCAATTAAGGGGTAATGAGCCAATATTAGGGCTTAACAACTTCCTAAATGATGATATGTCAAAGCACCAAATCAACAGCTCTCACCATTTAGATCTGACGACTGCTATCTCTCCTGATCTTGCGAGTGTTTAATGACTTTCTTCTTATCCTCCCCATAGATTGACTAGATCCAATGGTCCACATGAAATCAATGTTCCTCTCCCCGAGAATTTCCACCATCCGTTCAGGCTCTCAATAGTTGCTCACCAAACAATTGGGTTTCCACCCCTCTCAACTTGATTTGTGCGAGGTGATTTCAACCTCGTCTTCACTCTAAACTTTCCAAATCTCTATCCCTACTTAGCTTGATTCTTGCTGCAAAATCAAGGATTCTAGGGAATTCTCGTGCACACTCCTTGTGGGCTTCACGACAATCTCTAATTATCCAACACCTCCAACCCTTCTCTTGGTTGGAAAAGTGTAAGACTTCGATCTGGCCTACGCACACATTGCACGACACTATCCTCTACTTGCACTCTATTGGTATAAGAAAAACTCTATCTCTCCTGAACTTTTCTGAGGTAAAACTCAGAATCTCATCAGTGCACTCCTTGCGGACCTTCATTGCACTCCTTGTAGGAATTATCAGGATGATTAGAAATTGAAACTTATACTCCCCCCTCTCACGGACTTCATACATTCAACATGAAATCATGAGCATACACAACATTGAAACAAATGCATAACAAAGTATATAATAAAATTGTAAACATACCATTCAATAGATGCAAACAATAACCATAAAACACCTTGAAATTGGATCAAAGCATTCTTATATTAATCCAAGTGCTTTTGTACATGGTTCTATAGCAATGACTATATTCTCAAACAACTTCTACAATCTCTATTCTTCTATTCTCTCCTATGCTCTCTTACTCTTACAGTCAAAATGATACAATGGGAACAACTACAATACAATACATACGAGGGAGATTTTCTTGAGTTTTCCCCCTTACAACACTAAGCTATCTTATCGAAATTAAAAGACAACTACTTTACATTTATTACAATAAATGCCTCCAATTGATAGATAAGAGAAACACTCGAGATTTGTATTACAATCCCTAAAATGTTTAAGAACAATTACATCCATCTGTAATATACCAGATATAAAAAGTATGCAGAACAGAAATAAAATGCTAAAAATGGAAGAATAACAGTAATGTAACCAGCATAATCTCCACAATAACACATAAATGATATAATAACAACAACATAAATAGCACTTTGATTCAGAAAGCAATGTTCATGGGCCTCTTCAAGGGGGAAACCTCTAGTCAAGCAGTGCTCTATTACAATAATCTCCAAGCTAGGGTTTTCATACCCTCGACCCTTATTTATATTAAATATGTCTATCAAGAGAAGCATCTAGAGGAAGATCCTTCTAGAAGAGGAAGCTTCTATTAGGTCTTCTTACATTCGTGTTATTCTATTTTATTGAAAGGCCTTATTAATATTGACCTTCATTACATCCAAATATATTTATCTACCTATGTGCGGGTTAGGACCCCAACATGCCTGCCCCCTTAAAATCAAGATTTTCCTCAAGGCTTGAGATGTGGAAACTGCTGCTGAATGGTAGTTGGTTCCCAAGTGGCATCTGCTAGAGTTGTATCTTTCCACTGGAATAACACTTCCTTGATGGTTCTTTGACACAGGCGATGCTCACGCTGGTTCAAAACTGCTTCTGGCTGTAGCCAAATGGATCCTTCTTCAGCTAACTCGGGAAGGATGGTTTGAATTTGGCACCTAGTTCCAATCACCTTCTTTAAGCATGAAACATGAAAAATAGGATGTAGCTTCAAATGACTGGGTAGAGATAACTGATAGGCGACTTGTCCCACATGCTTGAGAACTGTATAAGGACCATAAAATTTGGGCGCTAGCTTCTGACAATGCTCGGCCTTGAGGGAAGTTTGCTTGTATGGTTGCAGTTGCAAAAACACCTGATCCCCTTCTAAAAATTGACATTCAGAGTGACCTTGATCTTCTTGTTGCTTCATGTGATTATGTGCCATGACCAAGTTTTCTTTGAGGGTACGAAGAATATCCTCTCGAACTATAAGTGTTTGGTCAACCTCCTGGATCTTCGAGGAACTCGGTAAGTATGAGATAATGAAGGTGGGTTCTGTCCATATACCACTTCAAAAGGATTCATGCGTGTAGTTGTATGGTAGGAAGTGTTGTACCACCATTCAGCTAAGGGTAACCATTGAGCCCATTGATTTTGCTTTTCAGAGGAAAAACAACTTAGATATGTTTCCAAACACTTGTGGACAACTTTCGTTTGACCATTAGTCTGGGGATGATAAGTTGTGCTGAGATGCCATTGGGTGCCCTATAGCTTGAACAGTTCTTGCCAAAAATTTCTTGTGAAAGTTGGGTCACGATCAGAAACAATAGAGTGTGGCATGCCATGAATCTTGAAGACCCGGTCCATGAAAATTTGAACCACCATGGATGCAATAAATGGGTGTTGAAGAGCGCAAAAATGAGCATAATTGGAAAGACAATCCACAACCACCATTATGACTAATTTATTTCCCAATTTGGGTAAGCCGGTAATAAAGTCCATAGAGATATCCTTCCAAATAGCAGGTGGAATCGGAAGAGGTTGTAGTGTGCCCGGATATTTGACTATTTCTCCCTTGTTGCATTGACACACATCACATTCAGCGACAAAACTACAAATGTATTGTTTCATACCATCCCATGAAAAAGAACATTTGAACCTGTCATAGGTTTTGGTGAACTCGGAGTGCCCCGTTGTGGGTGTAGCATGAAGCTCAGAAAGTACCATGGATTTAAGCTTTGATTGTTTACTTAAATACAAACTACCTTTGTATCGAATCTCATCTTGGAGCCAAGAGTACCTTGGGGGAGATGGAGCATTGGTCTACAATTGCTGGATCATATGTGAACTTTTGGGATCTTATATCCATTCGTGGTGAACAGCTTGGAGCCAATTTGGTACAATGAAGGAAAGAGAAAAAAGGGATCCTTCTTCTTCATATTTTCAGGACAGTGCATCCACCACCACATTGTCTTTTCCTTTCTTGTAAATGATCTCATAATCATATCCAAAGAGCTTAGTCAACCATTTTTGTTGCTCCAGGGAGAAAATGCATTATTCCAGAAATTACTTGAGGCTTTGATGGTCTGTCTTAATTTGGAAACGTTGCCCCAAGAGATAAGGGTGCCACAGATCAATGACATGCAAAATAGCCAACATTTCCTTTTCATAGATGGGTTTGCCTAGATTCCTTTCATATAGTTTCTTGCTAGTGAAGGCCAAAGGTCAACCCTCTTGCATAAGGAAAACACTGATTCCTTTCCTTGAGGCATCACATTCCAACACAAAGGTCTTTGTGGAATCAGAAAGGGCCAGAACCGGAGTGGTACACATGGCCATCTTCAAGGTTTGTAAATCTTGAGCAGCGACTGGAGTCCAAGTGAAAGAGTTCTTTTTTAGGAGAGCATTGAGAGGTGCTGCAATATTTCCACAATTCTTAACAAACTTGCGATAATACCGTGTTAAGCCTAGAAATCCACACAAGATTTTGAGAGTCTTTGGGTGCAGCCAGTCTTGCATAGCTTCAATCTTTTTCGGATACACACTAACGCCATCCTTGCCAATGAGATTACCCAAGTATTCTACTTATGAGGCACCAAAACCACGTTTAGACTATTTCAGGAAAAGCTGGTGCTGAGAGAGTAGATGGAGAACTCGATTCACATGAGTAAGATGGTATGTCCAGGTTTTTCTAGGGATGGAAGACATGATTCATGAGGCTTTGGAAGGTGGAGGGGGCATTACACAAGACAAAGGGCATGACCAAAAACTCATGGTGGCCCTCATGAGTTTGAAAGGC
>JASDQU010192565.1:0-14139 GCA_032191745.1 Picea mariana | reverse complement strand
CTGTTACAATTTTTTTTCCGCACTTTTTTTGTCGCAATATTCCTACCACGATTTTTCTGCCACACTTTTCTCCATCAATAATACCTTCCCAAATAAACTTTCACAAAGTATATAGTCAATGATATTTAATAGGTGCTAATGGGAGAGCCTTTCTCTCTTATTTATATTTCCTTGTAGCTTCCTCAAGGGGTTACCTTCTAACCAAATTAACCCGCTTTCCTTCTTTTACCGTTAACCCACTTCTAACAACTTGTCCACTTCTAACTCACTTTTCTACAAATAGTAAATTTTCCACTTCTAGTTGCAATTAATTTTTTTTTAATTATTTTCTTATTGCAACAACTTAACCCATGACTAAACCCTAGTTTCACACACTTGACTAGTCAACTTCTTCTAGGAGCTTCTAGAATTAATTTGACTTATTTGACCTTCTATATAACTCATGAGAGTTATCCACTTCACCAAGACATAAATCTCTAACCCTGAGGAGTTATGTGATGTTCTGCATATCACCAGAAATTCCATGACATGTACTATCCATCTAGAATAATATTACCTACAAATATATTAATCTCCATACCATTATATATCAATCAAACTGAAGTCCCTTAATCATACTATCAAGGATACTAGAATTTTCTACCAGACTTGCTTCAAGGGTTGACATCAATGACAACCAACATAATTAAGCAACAATATCCCTCTTTGACATTGATGGAAACACTCTGATGCAATACTGAAGTCATATCGCTCATGATCCCCTTGTGACCATCACTCCACCTAGAACCATGCCTTGTGCTCTCTCTCCAAGAATATAACCCTCTATCCTACATCTAATAAATATCTCCCCCTTTGACATCAATGGAAAAGGTAAATTCTCATCTGGGGTTGTTGCCCCTAACTGAGCTATCCTTGGGGATTTTTGCCCTAACTGAACTCTTCCTGAAACAGCTCCCCCAACCTGAACTTTCCTATTTATGGTTCTTCCTCGTGTAAATCTAAAACATATAATATAAGAATTCAAAAGAAATCATTTTGGAGAAGAAATTACTCCGAGTCTCTGGTGAAGATACTCAAAGGATTCCCTTGGAAGCGGTTTTGTAAAGATATATGTCAATTGTTCTTTTGTTCCCACATATTCAACTCTGATAATATTATATGCAACCTGTTCCTATAGAAAGTGATACCTGATTGGAATGTGCCTCATATTGGAGTGCAACACTAGGTTCTTTGAGATACTAATGGAACATGTATTATCAAAATAGATTGGAATGGGCTCATCATATTCAACCTGTATATATGTCATAGTTTGTTTCATCCATAGAACCTCTATACAACCTGTTGTTTCTACAATATACTCTTCTTTGATTATAGATAATTATACTAATGATTGTTTCTTGCGAAGGCAAGATACCAAACACTCACCCAATTAGTACGTTGCTCCAATGGTGCTTCATCGGTCATCAATGTAACCTACCCAATTTGCATCTGTGTAGGCAATAAGTGATAAATCATTTACTTTTGGATACCATAATCCAAACTCTTTTGTACCCTTGAGATATCTGAATATCCTCTTTACTGCTAGAACATGTGATTCCTTTGGTGATTCTTGAAATATTGCCACCTATCCAATTTCCTGCATTAGATCTGGTCTGGATGCTGTCACATAAAGTAAGCTGCCAATCATTAACATGTATTTCCTTTGATCTATAGACTTTGAATCATCATATTTACTTAACTTGCAACTGGTTTGCATACGAGTATTGACTGATTTTCAATACTCCATTCCAAACCTCTTTAGCATTTCTCTGATATACTTTGTTTGAGAAATAAAAATTCCTTGGTTGCTTTGACATATCTGAAGACCCAAAAAGAAGGATAGTTATCCAATTAATGAAATTTCAAATTCATTTTGCATACCCTTTGCAATTTTATGGCTCAACCTGTCATCATCACTTCCAAAAATAATATCATCAACATAAACTTCAATTAATAAAATACTATCTTGAGTTACCTTGATGTAAAGGTTGTTGTCTTCATTTCCTTTCCTGAACCCTTGCTTTTGTAAATATCTGTCTAGTCTGGAATACCTACATGCTCTGGGGGCATTTTTGAGACCATAAAAGGCCTTATTTAATCTGTAAACATAATCTTCATTTTTTGATAACTGAAATCCTTCTAGTTGCTCAATGTACACTTCTTCTTCTATTTCTCCATTCATAAAAGTTGATTTCATGTCCATATGATACACTTTAATATTCTTTGAATAGGCATAAGCTAGTATTAGTTTGATTACTTCAATTATAGGAACTGGGGAAAATGTCTCTTCAAATTCGATACCTTCAACTTGTGCGTATCCCTTACATACCAATCTAGCTTTGTTCCTAGTAACCTGTACATATTCATTCAATTTATTTTTGAAGACCCATTTTGTGTCGATCACATTCTTGTACCTTGGTCTTTGAACCAATTCCCAAGTGTCATTCTTCTCTATTTGATCCAATTCTTCATCCATGTCCTTTATCCAAAATTCTTCCTTGTTGGCTTCTTCAAAACTATTTGATTCAATCGAAGATAAGAGTGCTAGGTGCATTTATTCTAGTGAACAAATTCTTCTTCTAGTCTCAACTCCTACATCTTTGTTCCTGATAATCTGATCTGACAGATGATTCTTCTGTATTTTTTTTCTCGGTGTCTTTGGAGGTAATTGGTGTTCTTTCTCTTCTACGTCTGTTTGATCTTATTCATCTTCCCCTTTTGCTTCTTCTTCGTCCTTTGCTTCTTCTTCGTAAACCTGTTCCACTGACTCTTTTTCTTCTTCCCTTAATTTTCGTCCACCTATCTCATCAATCGTTACATTGATGCTTTCCACAACTTTGTTGAGACTTATATTGTAAAATTTGTATGCTTTCTTTATACTTGAGTAACCAACAAGTACGCCATTGTCTACACGAGAATCAAACTTTCCCATTCTACCATCTTCTCTTTTGATGTAGCATTTTCTTCCAAAGACTATGAAGTGCTTCACATTTGTTGGTCTTCCTTTCCATATCTCGTAAGGAGTTTTTTCACTGATCTTCTTGACCATTAATCTATTTTGAATGTGAACTATTGTATGCTCTACATGTGTCCAAAAAACATCTCTCAAATTGGAATCCATTAATATTGTTCAAGTTATTTCTGATACTGTCTTGTTCTTTATTTTGACGACCCCATTCTATTGAGGTGTTCTAGCAATGAAGAATTTCCTTTTATACCATGTTTGCTACAAAAATCCATAAATTCCTTCGAACTAAACACTCCTCCATTACCTGATCTCAAGAATTTGATTTTTGAATCCATTTCATTTTCAACCATTTCCTTGTATACCTTGAATTTTTCAAATGCTTCTCACTAATTCCTGAGAAAACAAACTTCAATCATTCTTGTATAATCATCAACCAAAAACATACAGTATTGCTCACCTTTTAAATGATTTATTCTAGTTGGTCCAAATAGATCAATATGCAAAATTTCCAGTGGTCTTGTCCTTGAGTATTCCTTTGATTTGAACCGGGTCTTTGTTTTCTTTCCTCGTTGACAATGCTTGCATAAAGTGTTGGTTGGTTTTGTGATCTGGGGCATTTCTCTCATTGCTTCTTTTTTTTTTTTTACTTTGACAAGGTTATCAAAGTTTATGTGACCCATTCTTCTATGTCATAGCTAAAATTCATCTTCCTTCCCTAGAAAAAAATTTTAATTTCCAATTTCACTTAATGAATATATGTTGCTTGAAGTTCTTACAGTTGTTGCAACCAATTTTCCTAAATCGGGTTTTCTTATCTCGCATTTCTATGAATTGAACATAAGCTTGTGACCTTAGTTACATATTCAACTTACACTTAGAATATTATGTTTCATATCTTCCAATAGTAGAACATTTTCTACCTTGGTATCCTTGTTTTCAATTCTAACTGCACCCTTTCCAATGATTCTAGGTGAGTCATCATTTCCAAAGGAGACTGATCCATCTCTTTCCTCTATCAATGTTAGAAACTTGTCTTCATTTCTTTGAGAAACCACTAGAAACATACCAAACACATTTCTTATTCTTATCTTGTAGAACAAGTGTGCAGTTTTCATTGCTATATTGATTCTGCTTTCTTATCCATCTTCTCTTATGAGGTTCATGTCTGTGACTATTGTTATTATGTTGTGATTCTCTAGGAGGATATGTCATTCTACAATATTGGCCATGTGTCCAAAGTTGTTGCACTTGTATCATTCCACTTCAGTTCTCAATGATTCAAACCTGTTGTAGCTTATTCTCTATGTTTCACTAGGCCTTCTTGGATAACAATTTTCTGTATGACTTTCAAAGTTGTTTATGTTCCTAATATTCTCTCTGCAATTTACATCTTTATGTCCAAAATTATTGCATGCATAACATAAACCAAAAAGGATAGTTTGATACTTGGGAGTTGAAGATATTTTGAAAGGATTTACTCTTATGAATCCTTCTTCTTCTTGAGGCCTGCTTGTTTCGTAATTTCGTAGATTCTAAAAACTGAATCTTCTCAGTGGAGGAGTGTCCCTATGATCTTCCTTGTAGAACTTCCTATCCCCTTTCACTGTTTCTGCATATATTTTTGGACATGTTTCTTGATATGTCATTTTGGAGCTTGATCCATTTTCTATCTTATTGTATCCAAGTTCGGACTTTTCATGATTAGGCCTTTGACTGTTGATAATGTCATCCAAAACTTTTGATTTGTTCTGCATATTTTTATTTTGAAGATCCTTTCTCAATGTGACAATCTTTGCTTCCAAATTTTCGATGATCATGTATCTTTCTTCTAATTGTTATTTGAGTGCTTATTCAATTATTTTATATTCTTCTATTTGAACCTTCAATTCCATGATTATCTGCTCTAGTTCTTGAGTGTCTTCTTTCTTGTCTAGTTCTTCTTGAAGCTTTTTGTTTTTGTTATTTTCTGTTTTTATAACTTCTATACAACTCAATAGTTCTTCTCAGTAGTCAACTTATTCCTCTTCATATTCTTCTTCAGTGTCTTTTTTATCAGAATATTATATTGCCATGAACAGAACTCTTTCTTTCTGACTTTCACTGACTTCATCTTCATCTACTGAGAAGTTGTCTTCTTTGGTGAATTTGTTTTTCTTGAAGACTTTATTTTTGGTTCTTTTTCCTTTATATGTTTGTTTTCTATTTGAATCATCTTCATTATTTCTTTTATTTTTCTTATGAGGACATTTGTTATCAAAATGACCAATACCATCACAGTGAAAAAAAATCAATGGAAGCTTACCTTTATATGTACCGTCGGTTCCCTTTTTCAATCTTCTAACAAAGTTGGCCACTTCTTCATTGTCTTTCGAGATGTTACTGTTGTTGCTATATTACTTTTATTTTTTCTTTCACTTTTTCTTTGAAATTTTGAATGCTTTGAATGATTCTAATTTTATACCTGGATTTTCCTATTGAGTTCTCATTTCACAGGCTGTGAAGATTCCATGTAGTTCATCCATGTTTATTGAGTCTAGATCTACTCTTTCTTCTAGTGCTGAGATCTTAGGAACAAATCTCATTGGAAGAGATCTTAGTACCTTTTGAACAATTACAAATTCTTCAATTTCTTCTCCAAATACTATGGTTACATTCATAGTTTCATCAACTCATAAGAAGTAAGATGCAATATTCTCATCTTCCTTCATCTTTATTTGTTTGAATTGAGCTCTGTAAGTTTGAAGTTTTGCTTCTTTGACTTTTGAATATCCTTCATAAATGTTTTGAAGTTTGTCCCAAATCTCTTTAGCGGAGCTACAATGTATAAATTTTGTATATACGGAATCACAAACACCATTCAAAAGTGCATTTGTGGATTTTGAATTATTTAGTCTGAGTTTCTTTCCATTGTAATTTGTTGGTTGTAGTGTTGGTTCTTTGTATCCATCTATAACTTCAAATCCCTGTGCATGTACATATGTTTTCATCCTTCTGCTCCAGAATGCATGCTTTTTTCCATCAAACTGTGGTATTCCTTTTTTATACATATTGTTTCTCTCCATGATCTACCTTTCAATGGTTAAACTAATTTTTGAAGGAACCTTCTCTAATACCAATTGTTGGATTATTGAGAGGGGAGGTGAATCAGTAGTAGAGATTTTTAATCATTTTAACCACAGTATGAAAGTGTTATTTATCTTTATCATCAATATAGAGTTATCATCCAATAAGTACAGAGTAAATAAACCATGAACAAATGAACAATCATACACATACACAATACACTAGTATTTTTTACGTGGAAATCCAATGCGGGAGAAAACCACATAATGATTTTTCTTAATTGTCTTTAAGAATTAAATTCATTGGAAGAACCAACATCCTTTGTTTTCCAATTGCAACTGGAAGGAGGCTCTAACCCCCTATTTTCAGGCTACAACCTAATGGAATCTCCAGCTCCCCAATTCTCTGGCTACAACAAGAAGGAGGCTACAACCCCTTATGTTCTCCGGATACAACTGGAAGGTGGTTGCAACCACATATCCCTGGCCCATCCTTCCACCCTAAAATATAAGTGCCAAATGTAGCAAAATGAATATGTCACAACCTGTTATGTTAAATATATCACTGAGAAACCTATCATTTTATACTCATCAACCAATCTAATATGATCACATATACCTCAAACACTATACCACAAGTATGTACCTCAAACCATGTGCTGGAACCTCACTGGTATACAACCTCTACCTCTACCAATAAATTCAACAACATCTATTGGCCTTTTGACCAAGTATTGGAGATCCTTGGTCAGATTAGACCTATTTTAGGACTTCCACAAGTTGTCGAAGGTGGAGCGCAAGTCGAAGCAGAGTTCACAAGATCTAGGCCCCTTGTTTAGGGATTTTTGGGTTTTGGGATTATGTAACGAGTATGGGGATTTTGGCCCATGGGTTTACCCATGCTTAGAACTCTTTTTTAATGTATAAATAGATAGCTAGGCGATGTAAGAAAAGGGTTCCATGCTAAGTGATAAGACACTAGACATGAGAACTATATGTGTGATGTTATGCTAAGTGCAAGTAATAGTTGTAAATTCTTTGTGCATACTGTGTGAGGCTTGCAGGGCTAAGTGAAAGTGACTATAAGATACTGTGTAAAGTCTTTGTGTTGTAACCTATCTCGGGGAAGGAGGATATCGTAAAGTGTGCGTAGATCTCCTATCCTATGCGAAGTAGGACCTTGTGGCCCTGTGCATGTAGATGATTGACAAAAGACAATAAAGACAAGAAGAGTTGGTGGACGTAGCCCTAGGCTGGAGGTAAACCACGTACATCATGTGTTGTGGTTTCTTTGTGCATTATGGTTGTTTTATTGTTCACATGATTTATGCTTAATGCAATAATGTATGTTTATATCTATCTGATATGATAGATTAGTGCTTGGTGATGTAAATAAGTACCATATCTGATATATTTTGATGTGCTTAGTGCTTGAATGTGTTGGATCTTGTTGAATACTGCAATGCATTGTAATTAGGGTTTATCTGCGAAGGCTAAATACTAATGAATGACAATTGCTAAGTGCTTCGTGACGGTGTTGTAATCATAGATCTGTGTCTCGGCTAGGTTGCATACATCAGAGTCCTGCAACCACCCCTACCTCTACCTCGGGTAAGAGTTCATCTGCTTTGCAGGTGTTGCTGAAAGGGCCAATAGTTAGGATTTTGTTGGTGCATTGTTGAAGTGTTGAATCCTGGGTCTACCCTTGTGCCAACAAATGGTTTTGTTTCCGGGACCTGAAACTATGATTGTTGGGAATTGAGGAAAATAAAGAAATATTTGTGTGTAGATCTGTTGCTTTAAGTGCACAGTATTCTACTTGACTTGCAAAGCTCTGTGCTAAGAAAGGAATCATATCTGAAGAAAAGAGGTAAGATCAGTGAAATTTTTTGTCAAAAAGAGGTAAGATCTGGAAGATTTGTGCTCTGTTAAAGGTAAGATAAGTGATTTTTTTTTTCAAGAGTACGGATCTAGGTATGTTTGATAAATTTTGTCCTAGTCTGAAAACTAGGGAACAACTAGAAGAAATAAGGTTTGATATGAGTAGATCTGATAGAAATAATGAAAGATATGTTATTCATATGCATAGAAAGAATGTTTGGACTAACAAATGGATGCATGATCCTAGGAAGAAGTTTTTGCAAGTTATCTACTATGATCCTAGTACGCAGTACAAGAAAGGATGGGGATCATTTAAGAGAAAGAGAGGATTAACTCTTTGTTACAGTTTCAGAAGACCGAGACACCTTGCTAAGGAATGCTCTGGTAGAAGACCTATTTGTCTTTGTTGTAAATCTATGGGCCATGAAGTTCTAGATTTCCCTAGAATTATTGCTAAGGTTGAAAGATTGAATATGAGACAAGAAAACCCTGAGGAAGGACAAGAAACTAAGACCATGGAAAAACCCCAGAAAGAATCAAAGATTGTATTACTACAAATGAAAGAAACCTTGAAAGATCACAGAGATATCAAATTATCAGAGATCTTCAAAGAGAAAGAGTGCATATAAACAAGAATAGGAGACTTCGACATAGACTGTGTTCTGGATGAGGAAACATGGGTGAATATTATGATGGAAAGAACTTGGGAAATTTTGGGAAATATTGCTATGATTCCTTCATTGGGAGGAATAGGATTATTTAGAGGAAAGTTGATAACCCTATGTGGAAGAGTTACCCAAAAATCTATGAGTGCTCATGGCACTTCGATAGAGAAGAATTTGAGATCGTTAAGTTTGTTGAGAACAACACCCCATTTGCTATACTACTAGGAAAAACTTGGATTGAGAAATATCAAACCCGAAGAAAAGAAGAGGAAGATCTAGAACATAAAAAGAAACAACTAAGAGACTTCGTGGCTAAGAGAATAACACACTTACTGGAAGAACAAGAAAACCAGTCGAAGCTACTAAGGACCATAAATTTAGATGTTGAAGTTGAAAGAACACAAGAAGACTTGAAACACCTATTTGTAAAGGAGAGTAGAACACCTACCCCAGACAGAGAAGAAGTATTGGCCTTGAACCCTAGGAAAGACCATGAACAACGCGAAGTTACTATGCCAAGAGGAGATAAGAATAAAAAAGGAAAGAGGAATATCGAGACGTAGATCACAGGGAATAAGGATAGAAAGCTCAACAAGAAGAAAGAAAAGTTAGAGAAATTACAGGAAGTTCCAGAGAAGACTTCACAGAAGGAAGGTCTCCAAAATTTGAACTTCGCCAGAATATCAAAGCAGCTCAGAATGGAAATTCTCCATGGCGAAGCGATACGACCATTGGAGGCATTATAACCATTAGATTGACGTTCCCGAATGATCAGAACATCAATTATGATCAGAAATATCACCATCGGACTGTTGGGACCGCACCATAACGGACATAATTGCATTGATGAAGGCCTCTTGTCCATTGGAGGGATCTATTACATCATTGTCTACTTATTCTGTGGACTGTTGCATCAATAACACTTTCGTGAATTGTATCCAAGACAACAAGAGAACTCATTGTTATTTTGTTGTGCTTACTAAGACTTCTCTACCTATTCTATTGCATTGAGAATTTGTTCATCGACCTGAGTTATCTGATCTCAAGCGTGCATGTCAGATGAACTTAGTGCCATAGAAAAGTATTTTGAAGAAGTTCTAATAGAAATTATAGCTAAGAAGGTGATGCCCATCGTAATTCAAGCCTCATCGACGAGAGGAGTGCAAGCCTCCCCGTTGACTGCTCGCAGATCTGGACCATCCCGAGCTGTGGCCGAGAAAATGTCCAATCATTGAGATGACTTAGCGAATGAGAATTTAATCCCATCCATCCTGCCTGATTACATCTTTCCTCTGGTCGATGCAATGAATCGTTACAGTGTCCCAAGGGACTTCGACTACACCTTGGTTATTGCATACCTCCCGAAGGGGATACGTGCAGTTAAAACACAGCTGGATAAGACCATGACATTTAATATCAGTGACTTCAACCTAAGGGATATAAAGAACTTCAGCATGCTCTCCCCTCACAGGTATTTGACTAGGACAAAGGGGAAGAAGTCGAGGGTAATCCCCCAAACATGGACTATGGACCTCGCACAGTGCACCATTATGAACGTGATGAAAATAACCCATTTTGGAAGCCACCAGAAGTTTAATGCATGCATTAATATCCTGCTATAAAGCTTCCATGGCAGCTACTTGTGGATAGACAGATGCATCACCGTCGATCCAGAGCTGAAACATCAAATCACCGGATTGAGCATGCAAGGACCAGACCTGCACCCATGGAAGGATGCAGACCGCGCCCTAGTGCAGAAGATTAAATATACCTATGACGATGTGGGGAAGGGGAAGAGAGGCTACAAGGTAGCCTCCATCCAGAATGGCACAGTGTGCCTTGCTTGTCAGTTGATTGTTGGTAAGCTAGTCCAGAAGAACAAACCCATGTAGGTCAAAGGGTTTGTTGTTGACCTCGCACGAAAATGCCTGGAGGGGCTAAAAATGAACTGGGAAAAGTACTTAGTTAACCAGTTAGAACAAGAATGTCGCGAAGCTTAGGATTAGGGATATGAGTTCCATTTTAGTTATCTTTTAATCCTCATCACATTCATTGCTTGGGAGATGCCAGAAGGTGTGAATTTCTCTGAAATAGAGTCATACGAACCCTTAGTTGAAGTTCACCATGCTCTCGTATTCGAGCGATATGGGAAAAAAATGGCAGTCAAACGCGGTGGTCCACATATACTACCTGCAGTTAAAGAGGGCTATTGAGGTTGTCCCTCGTATGACGCTGAACACCCTACACAAGTTCAGTCCATTTGTGAAGTTCCACACAGACAAAATTTTTATCTATATCACTGCGCACAGAGACGAACACAAAGAAGTACTACAGAGTTATTACAAACTCATAGAGGAGGACCTAGAAGAAATAACTAAGGAATGGCTTGCAGAGCTCCTTATCCCTGTTGACCCCGCATAACTTTTTGGCCCCAAAATAATCGAAAGCCCGATGGTCACTCACGAAGGTCATGATACACCTATAACTAGTAGAAGGAAGAAGTCATAAGAGGTACAGAAGATGAACAACGCATTCGAAGAGACTACTTCAGAATCACCTAGCGGAGGAGGTGATGACGAAGTAGACAAAGAAGAGAAAAATGGAAAATAATATCAGTAGAAGTAAGGTCAATTAACAACAACACAGAATCCCCCTGATGACATAGATCCATCTAACAAAAGAAAGGTTTCTCCCATGAAACCCACATCGCAGAAGAACTCGAAAGCTAGTAAGACCAAGTTGTAGAATGCACTCATGCTCGATGACTTGGACTTCATCATCACAGTTGTATCAGACACCTCAGAAGATTTTTTACAGAGAAATGAAGCTAAGCAAGAGACCAGGTGTCTGATACAACTGTGATGATGAATTCGAAGTCATCGAGCATGAGTGCATTCTACAACTTGGTCTTACTAGCTTTCGAGTTCTTCTGCGATGTGGGTTTCATGGGAGAAACATTTATTTTGTTAGATGGCTCTGTGTCATCAGGGGGATTATGTGTTTTTGTTAATTGACCTTGCTTCTACTGATATTATTTTCCATTTTTCTCTTCTTTGTCTACTTCGTCATCACCTCCTCCACTAGGTGATTCTGAAGCAGTCTCTTCGGATGCGTTTTTCATCTTCTGTACCTCTTCTGACTTCTTCCTTCTACTAGTTATAGGTGTATCATGACCTTCGTGAGTGACCATCGGGCTTTCGATTAGTTTGGGGCCAAACAGTTATGCGGGGTCAACAAGGATAAGGAGATCTGCAAGCCATTCCTTAGTTATTTCTTCTAGGTCCTCCTCTATGAGTTTGTAATAACTCTGTAGTACTTCTTTATGTTCGTCTCCGTGCGCAGTGATATAGATAAAAATTTTGTCTGTGTGGAACTTCACAAATGGACTGAACCTGTGCAGGGTGTTCAACGTCATACGAGGGACAACCTCAATAGCCCTCTTTAACTGCAGGTAGTAGATGTGGACAACCGTGTTTGACTGCCATTTTTTTCCCATATCGCTCGAATACCAGAGCATGGTGAACTTCTAGATCTATTATTCTTTATTGAAACTGTTTACGTGTGAGACCAAATAGAAGCCACTTCCTAGAGCACATGTGAGAGGATCAGAGCATTAGCTTTGGAATGTAAACAACTTAGTAGTAGAAGTACGTAGACTTATGAGCGACTTACTGAGGACCCTGAACTAAAGACACTGGAGTCACAACTCCAGGAGGAAAAGTAGCAAGCGACGATAGTACAGGCATAGTTGAAGCTCCTATCAACAATTGAGAGAATGAAAAGATCCCAAGAAAAGTGCACTGCTCAGCAGCAGGCTATATAGAGCAAAGTCATGGAAGTGACTTAGAGGATCCAGCCAGTCCAAGACGAAGCTTACCAACTGTTTGAGGAGACTGAACACCGAGGAGCAAAGTTGGAACATGTAGTCACTTTAGTAGAACAGTTCTTAGAGGGACCTCTGAATGAGTAAGTTATTCAAGAGTTCACCAAGTAGGAGGCCTTGGCGAAGCAGTAGGTCGAAGGATCCTGCACCAAGATCGAGTCATTTGAGGCATAATTACCTAGACCAGAGTGACTCGAGACGAGTCAAAGGTGAGTGTTGGGGGACTATTGGCCCTTGACCAAGTATTGGAGATCCTTGGTCAAGTTAGACCTATTTTGGGACTTTGACAGGCTGTCGAAGGTGGAGCGCAAGTCTAAGTGGAGATCACAGGATCTCGGCCCGTCGTTTAGGGATTTTTGGTTTTTGGGCTTATGTAACGGGTATGGGGATTACGGCCCATGGGTTTACCCATGATTAGGCCTATTTTGTAATGTATAAATAGATATCTAGGCGATGTAAGCAAAGGGTGCCATGCTAAGTGCTAATACACTAGACATGAGAACTCTGTGTGTGATGTTATGCTAAGTGCAAGTAATAGTTGTAAATGCTTTGTGCATATTGTGTGAGGATTGCAAGGCTAAGTGAAAGGGACTTTGTAAAGGCTTTTTGATGTAACCTATCTCGGGGAAAGAGGATTTGGCGAAGTCCGCATAGATCTCCTTTCCTAAACAGAGTAGGATCTTGTGGCCCTGTGCATGTAGATGATTGACAGAATACAATAAAGAGAAGAAGAGTTGGTGGATGTAGCCCCAGAATGGGGGTGAACCACGTACATCCTGTGTTGTGGTTTCTTTGTGCATTATGGTTGTTTTATTGTTCATATGATTTATGCTTAGAGTAGTAATGTATGTTTAGATGTATCTGATATGATAGCTTAGTTCTTCGTGATGTAAATAAGTACTAGATTGAATCTATTTTGATGTGCTTAGTGCTTGATTGTGTTGGATCCTATTGAATACTGTGTTGTTCTATAATTAGGGTTTATTTGTGTTGTAGACAAAGGATAAATGTTAATGAATGACAACTGCTAAGTGCTATGTTAAGGTGTTGTAATCACATATCTGTATCCCATCTAGGTTCCAAATATCTCAGTCCTACAACCACCCCTACCTCTACCTCGGGTGAGACTTCATCTTTTTCACAGGTGTTGTCGAAAGGGCCAATAGTTAGGGTGTTTTTGGTGCGTTGTTGAAGCGTTGAACCCTAGGTCTGAACCTATGCCAACAACATCCCTCAACCAAAATCCATCAACCATGAACCAATACTAAACTTTAGTAGATCTGCCTCAGATCAACTCTACAAGAAACCCTAAACTTCCAAGAGGGAATCCAAAAAAATTACGAGGAAAACCCTCAACCAGATTCATAAATTCAACACCACACATATGAAAACCATACATGTTTTCTTCTTGCATTGTTCTGCTACCATGGGTTTGTTGTCATGATTTTTTTGCCGCGGTTTTTCTACTGCACTTTTCCTGTCGCACTTTTCTTGCCGCACTTTTTCTGCCACAATTTTTTTTCCGCACTTTTTCTTCCGCACTTTTCCTACCGTGATTTTTCTGTTGCACTTTTCCTACCACACTTTTCTCTATCAATAATACCTGCCCAGATAACCTTTCACAAAATAGATATTCAATCA
>JASDQU010192564.1:4334-19864 GCA_032191745.1 Picea mariana | reverse complement strand
CCAAAAGACTTCATCCTCCCTTGAAATCCGGCCTTCTTTTACTTCTTCTTCTCTCTGAAATTCGACTTGTATCAAATGAATGTATGATGATGTTTATTTATACCATTTATGTCACTTCCTTTTAACATTAGGGCCGACCTGACACTTTCTTATTTTGTAATTCTTTTCTTTAATTCTCTTCAGGGCCTACATGTACAATTCACTTTGTCATCTTCAAAAAATCATTTCTCCTCAACCATGAGGATCCACATGACGTGCTACATACCACCGGAAATAGCATGATGTATACTATCCATCCATGGGTGTTGTATCTTCATGTTCATTTTCCTTCATGTCCAAATAACTTCATCAATCTTCTGGTCCAAAACCCATGACTAGGGTTGACATCAATGACAACAACCAATCTTCCAACAGGTTGGATAGTTTATTGGACTCTAGCCCTCCACTAGAACAATAGACAACTAGATCCAAAGAAATTGGTGTCCTCTAATTCTAAATAGTGTAACTTTCTATGCGGTGGGAAGTGGTTACTTTATCTTCAAATTCATCTCTCAAGCAGATCGGGACCTGATCTTCAGAAATAGACCATTTTTCATGAGATCCCAGGGGCTCTACCTGAATCGTTGGACCCCCAAATTTGATCCAGAGTTGGAAATACCTAAGGACATGCCGATTTGGGTCAGACTCCTAAATCTTCCAATCCACTATTGGAACCCTCGCTTCAAGCAATCGGGAATGGGCTCGGGAATTACATAGATAAGGAAGATCCAAAGGATCAATATTCCTGCACCTGTATTTGTGTGGAAGTAAACCTAGAGGTAGGCCTCCTAGAGGCAATCAAGCTAAAGGTTGGAGACTTGTAGCATTACCAGAAACTCGACTATGAGCAACTCCCGTTCAAATGCAGGGGGTGTCACGAATATGGCCATTTTCAGAGGAATTTCTCTAAACATCTTAACAAGGATAAAGATATAAATGAAGGCTGGCAACAACCTAGAAGAGGGAGTCTCCCCTCAAATTCAAAGGCTCCAAGACCTAAAACGATGATCCATACATAGCCAAAGGAGAAAGGAAACATTACAGAAACAACAAATAGTGGTATGGTGCCCGATCCAAAGAATATAAGGGAAGTAGTAGAGGAACTTCCTCAAGAAACACAAATAGTAGACTCAGAACAAGGAAACCCTATCCCAGAAACCGAAGAAGCCCCATTGCAAGGAAGGGAGAAGGAACAATGTCAAAACTCAAAAGAAACAAGTAAAGATCCAGAAGTGGAGGAAGGTGAGGTATCCTCAGATTGCAACAGTGAGGAAGGAAGCGACACTGACATTACTCCAAAAAATCCAAGCAGAGGCAGGAAAACAAAGAAATATGAAAGAGAGAAGGAGACCTATAGAGACATCCTGAGCGGATCGCAACCAACCATTAGATAGCTGATCAGTGACAGATAAACCCAGAAACAATCCAGGACCCCCTAAGGATCCCACAACTCTCCACCAGGTAATCAATGAAACTAACCTCTTGGAGCTGTAGGGGTTTCGGTAGTAAGAATAAGGAAGAGGCGCTTAAAGATATCATCAAAACTTCAAATTCTGAAATCCTTCTGATCCAGGAAACTAAGATGGAAGGATAGGACTTCCTAAGAACAGAAAAAGCTCGATGGAATACTAGAAAAGGAATTTCAAAAAGTGCAAGAGGTGCCTCAGGAGGTCTGGGCACACTCTGGAACTCAAAGAAGTACAATCTCATCAAGCATGAAACATGCAAACACTAGATCTTCACCAGTCTTCTCCATCTTGGTATTGGTCGTCAGGTAAGCCTTTTTAATATCTATGTGCCTATTCTTCTCGAGGAAAAGAAAGTCTGTTGGGATATCTTAAAGGATTTCTTGCACTGAAACAGATTGGAAAATATCATCCTTGGGGGGACCTTAATATGACCCTCGCCATGACTGAGAAAAAAGGAGGTTCAATTATTTGAGATCCAACAAGGGAAAGGGTAGAGGATATCATGTTTGACTGGGAATTGGAGGATATAAAGCCAGCTAAAGGGAAGTACACATGGACCAATAAAAGGGTTGGACCAGGGTATATTGCAGCTAGGCTAGATAGGTTTCGAGCCCAAAGCTCATTTATGCTTATGGTCCTCATGCTAACTTCTTCTATCCTCCTGCACAGTGTGTCAGACCATAAGCCAGTCACCCTGAACATTTCCTTGGATAACAATCTAGGCTCGATCCCCTTTATATTCAACCCAAAATGGATTTAGGAAGCTGGGTACCTAGCTTTGGTCACTAAAATATGGAATGGAATGGCGAAAGGCCCCCCATTTTTTCTTTGGGAAGAAAAGATCAGAAGACTAAAGGCAACGCTAAATCCCTGGGCCAAAACCCTCTCAATTTCTATCTCTGACTAGTAGGAAGTGCAAAGGCAACTTGAAATCCACCAGTTGGGAATAGAAGACCTTGAAACCACCCAAGAAATCCTTCAGCAAGAGGCTAAACTGCAAAGGAACTGGCACGAAGCCTGTAGAGAAGAAGAAAAGTATTGGAAGAAAAAGTCTAGGTGCCTCTGGCTGGAAGCTGGGGATAAAAACACTAGCTTCTTCCACAAGAAAGAAGAGGCTCGAAAGCAGTTCGAGAATGTAATGGAAATCCATACTCAAGGCCAGACCATCATGGATTTTGAAGGAATCAAATCAACAGTTGTTCACACCTTCGAATCCCTTTATACAGAGACTCAGAATGTGATCATAGACACTACTTCCTATCCCCTGGCTCCGATACCGAACCTCATTCATGAAAGTGTCAACAACAAGCTAACCAAGGCAGTAGATCAACAAGAAATTAAAGAGGCCTTAAATCAAATGCAACCAGACAAAGCCCTGGCCTAGATGGATTTACAACCAGATTCTACCAACACAGCTAGGACATCATCAAATACTACCTCACAAAGCTCATCAAGAAATCCCTGTCCTGCGTCAAAATAGGAGGAGGAACAAACTCATCCTTTTTGGCACTAATTCTGAAAGAAAAAGGAGAGACCAATTTTGACAGGTTTCGACCAATCTCCCTTTGAAATACCAGTTACAAAATCCTCACCAAAATCATAGAAAACAGAATAAAAAACATTCTCCCTACTATCATCCTAGAAAATCAAGGAGGGTTCATTAAAGGTAGGCATATAATGGACAACATCATCTTGGTTAAAGAGGCTCTGCACTCAAGTATCCAATGTAAAGACAAAGGTATGATAATCAAGCTCAATCTAGAAAATTCTTTTGACAGGGTAAGACACAAATTTCTGTTTCGAGTAATGGAAAAGTTAGGTTTCACCTCTCCATTCATAAATTGGATTAAAGCCTGTATCGCTTCTCCTTGGATAGCCCCATTGGTAAATGGGTGAGACACTAAATTCTTTCAAGCCTTCCGAGGCCTCAGGCAAGGTTACCCCCTTTCCCCCCTTCTCTATGCCATCCAAGCCTCTGTCCTCAGCTTCCAACTAGACTATGGTCAAATGCATCTAAATCTATCTAGACTGTGAATTTACACTAGGGTAAAGGATATTAACCATACCCAATTTAGAGACGACACGCTGCTTCTCGGAGGTGCGAGTACAGTGATAACTAAGAAGTTCAAAAAAGAGCTAGACATCTATACATAAACCTTAGGCAGTCTTATCAGCATGACCAAGAGTAGAATCTATGGATGGAACATCAACCCAAGGGAAATGTTAGATATCTAAAGAGTCATGGGAATGGAAGGCTACACCATCTAGGATGAGTTCAAATATCTGGGAGTTTTAATCTTCAAATCCACCCCAAAAGCTTTGCATTGGAATTAGTTGATAGAAAAGCTCAAAAACAGAATCGACTCCTAGGGAACAAATTGGCTGAATCTTGCGGGCAATTTTGGCCAGCTTCCCTATCTATCAAAGATCTCTCCTTTTGGCCCCTAGTGCTACCATCTAGAAAGTTGAAGCGTTGATCAGGTGTTTCATTTGGGAGGGAGGGAAGAAGACTGGATGAAAGTTGTACCTTATAAGATGGGGGAAAATATCCAATCCCTTTCTAGAAGGGGGCCTCCAATTCAAAGATTTCCAAATCCAAAATTTATCCCTAGGAGCCAAGAGTTTATGAAATATAATCATAGGAATTCCAACATGGAGCAAAAGAGCCTTATGGAATAAGTACTATCGTGGATCGAGGAAAAAATGCCTAGAAAGGCCAGCAAAGTTGGGGAAAGGATCCCTAATTTTCTCCCTATGCCAGAAATCTCTGCAACACTTTAGATCTCAAATAACTTGGCTGCCAGGTAATGGAAAAGAAATCAACATCTGGGAAGACTCAGTCCTTGGAGACCCCCCTCTGTCCACAAAGCAAGGCCTCATACGACTCAAATACTAGATGCATCAACAAAATTTATGAAACCTATGGGATATATCAAGCTGGGGAAATGATGAGAACCATCCCTGGCTATGTTGGGGACTTTCTAGCCTACCCTAGACCTTGAAGAAGAATGGACAATTTTAAAGAGCTCGCTACAAGGGAAATCCCCATTACAGAAAGGGAAAAAAGACAAGAGAGGTTGGGGTCACTGCTCTGGCATGTATACTACAGCAACAGGGTATCTCCATATCGCTTCAGTCCCCCATGTTCCTCTAGACCCAACAATCTAGAAAGCAGTCTAGAAAATGAAGTCAATTCTGAAGAAAGATATGTTCATCTAGACACTGGCACAAAGAGGCATCCTCACAGGCGAAAATATTAGAAGGAGAGGGTGGGAAGGGCCCTCCAAATGTCCCTTCTGCAGCCAAGAAGAGGAGACCACTGATCATCTACTTCTAGGATGCCCCTACACCATGGAGGTCTGGCAACTAGCTCTTGGCCTAGGGGCCCTAGCTCCGGCTCTCCACCAGGAAACCAAAACCCTGCTTAGGAACTAGAAGTCTCTATGCCCCTTTCAAACAACCAATCAAGGAAATCTCTTAGCCCTCTGGAGAACTCTACCAAATTTTATCCTTTGGAAGATCTGGATTGAAATAAATAACCAGTTATTTAGGGAAGCACATAGGATCCCAGCTCAGGTAGCCACAAGGATTAAGGCCCTCTTCAACAAAATTTTCCCCTACTTCATCAAGGAAACAAATGTGAAACTGGTAGAAAGGGAAAAGGAATGTTGGTTGGGGCATCTTGGCCTCCAAGATCCTCAACAACTTCGTCCCCGCACCCCTCCCACTCAATCCTGGGAACTCAGGATGGGAAATCAAGAGTTGTAAGACTGGAAAAGAACAAAGACTACTTATATTCTTTCCTTTGATGGGGCTTCCAAGGGGAATCCGGGGATGGTAGGTGGAGGAGGGGCCTTAGTAAACCCCACTGGACTTGCTAGCCTTATATATTCCTGGGGACTTGGCTTTGAAACCAACAACAGAGAAGAATCTCTTGCCCTCTAGAAAGGGCTCACTCAAGCCTTAATCCTCAAAATTCGGAAATCACTTGTTCTAGGAGACTCAAGGATTATAATACAAGCCTTAATTTGATGCACCAGAGTCACCAATGTCAAACTCCAACACACCTTAGAGAAAATATAGCTTCTACTGGGACTGTTTCAAACTTCCCAGTTGTACCATGTCCTCTGGGGAAACAACGCCCAAGCAGATGAAGAGGCCAACATGGGCGCCCAGTTGGGGAAAGGCCATTTGCTTCTCAATGGGGCTTCAACCAACTGGGAAATCTTGTGATCGTTTAAGGTGGAATGGAAGAGCGAGTTGACATAAGGGATAAAAGTGACAACACAAGTGCAAGGATGACTTCGCCTCAGTCAGTAGGCACGAGCTTCAGGTGGGAAGGAATCTGACATCATTTGGTCATTGAACGTAGGCAATTGCCCATACTATCTGGATCCAACATTTTGCGTGGGGCAGTGAAACATAGGATGCACTCTTTAAATCAAATTGAGGGGAAGGAAAGAAGAAGGTTAGGAGCACTCTCCATTTTGAAAGGAAGTCAAGGAAGGGTATCGTGTGTAGAAGCAGGGAGATCCAGAGAAGTAGCAACAGTCCAGCAAAGGCAGACCTGATGGCGTCAAGCTTGGGAAATAAGCCTAATATGGAGGAAAAAATAACAGAATTGGAAGGAAGTGTGCAGAAGTTGTGCAACCAGTTGATAAGCCTGGATGATTTCCTTCAGAATCTAGACAGTGAGGCAGGAAGGTGCATGGAAATTCTGGAGAATGACATTATACATACTAAGTCCAATCTGAATGAAGAATTGTGGAAGCTATGGAAGGAGATGAAAGACCCAAAGAAAGAATTTGAAGAAAGGGTCAATAGTCTGGAGCAGTATATGGAGCAAATGAATAAAGAATGGAAGTTGGAAAGGGACTAATCCAAGAAGGAATCCCCAAAGTAGTCAGGAGGCCGATCCAAGACTAGCCACAGGCTGCAAATACCTCTGCATTTTGGCATTTTGTAGTAGCCAAGCCAAGCATCTATGTCTAAAGTTAGAGTGCATAGTTTAGTTTTGTAGACTCAAGAATCCTTTGTAACTGAACCAATGGCTTTCCACTATTATTCTAATACAATCTCCATTACTCGCTTTTGTCAAAAAATAAATAAAAAAGTGCAGACTTGCTCATCTTCCACTTATTTGGATATAGATTTTCTTAGTACTTCAACTACAAAAATAAACATATGCTTGTAAATATATCTATTCCTTCCTACCTCATTCATACATAAATCGTTTTGCCCAAAATTTCAGATTACAAAAATAAACATACACATTTAGGTAGATCGGTTCTTTCAAGTTCATTTGTACATAGATAATTCTGCCTAAAAATTCCAGTTACAGAGAAACCATTCCAGAGTTTAGTTTTGATTAAAACTTCATACAAGCAAACATATGTCATCCATGGAAGTTATTTCAACTTAAGTCAAGCAGATGCATTATATCAGATACACGAAATCATTCAAACAAAGAAGGAGAATATTTTTAACATATCTGAACTAGTTCGCGAGAATACAAAGGGAACAACCATGTTCCTCCCAACCATAGAACAAGGCAACCAGATCACTTGCCCAATTCACCCTCTAGCCTGACCATGAATCCATGAGGGAAAAATTGGAATCTCCTTCTCATCAATGTCTTTCAGTTTCAGCAAACTCCTCTTGCCTCACACTCCATTAGTAGTGTTCATAACAACAAGAAAACTAGCAGTCTTTTTCCCCACATACTCGGCAACGTCCTGCCTCTTCACATATGCTATTTAACCAAAAATTCATTTGCCTAGGTCTTTCTTCCCCCTCCTTGGGAATTTTCGCATCTTCCTAAATCCCTGATTTTCAGGGGCTACCCATGGCCAAATCTCTAATTTTCCACTTGTAACAATCAGCCCAGAGGGAGTTCCAACATGTTCCCCACTCATGTAGTCATGGTCAGTTGATTTTAACATGGCTATTCCATTTGTCCTCCTGCAATCAATATAAAATATTATGGTTTTATATAAGTGTCATTGTCAAATCAGATCTCTGCCCAATAGTCATAATAATTAATTACAATTATCAAATTCAAAATTCAGAATTTCCATAAATGGCAAAAAAAATCCAAATTCGAATTTACTAAAAACAGAATAATTTTATAACAAATTTTAAATTTCAAAAATACTTTATTTTTGGGGATGTCACATTTGTATGGTAGGAAATGAAATACTCCAATGAGTTGGGAAAACTAAATAGACAGAGTGGTACTTAGGCCAGAATTTCTCAAGGATATGGAAAACCAAATGGTTAGAATTAAGAATAATTTAATGGAAGCTCGAGATAGATGAACAATTATGCAAATAAGAACAAGATAACTAGAGAATTTAAAGTGGGGAAGCATGTGCTTCTGAAAGTGAATCCTAAGAAGAGATTAATAAATATAGGGAGTTGTACAAATCTAGTAGCCAGATTATGTGGTCTATTTGATATATTGGACATAATAGGGTCAGTTGCATAAATGTTTGCATTTCATACTTCCATGAATGTCCATAATATATTTTATGTCTGTTTGATGGAAAAGTATGTGCATAATCCTAACCATGTTATTGATTGGAATTTGATTCAGGTAGAGCCAGAGGGAGAATTTTAGGTCCAACCACTGTGCATATTGGAAAAAAAAGTCAAAATGCTCCCAAATAAAGTTATAGAACTAGTAAAAGTTTCATGGAACTTGTTGGAAGTATGGTTATCATTGATTTCAATAGTGCAAAGGATGCAAGATCAGGAGAAATATAAATTCATTGTGAAAAAATAGCGCAAAACATAAGCTCAGAGAAATAATGTTGGATTACACAGAAATTGTGTAGAACATAGGATCAAAGGAATAGCGTTGCATCGCACAGAGATCACACATGACGTAAGATCAAGAGAAATAGTTTTACATCATACGTAGATCACGTAGGACACAATATTAGGAAGAAATAACGCATCATCATGCATAATACAATATTAGGATAAATAGCATTGTATCAGGCAGAGATCGCACAGAGCAGAAGATCAAGAGAAAAAGCATTGCACCGTGCAGAGATTGAACTGTTGAAAAATATTCTAGATCAACGACGATAAATGTACCATGCTTCATTCATATAACCTATTGCGTGTGACATGGAAGTAGTATTAAAACCACATTGTTGATTCCCCTACCATGCATGACATGGAAGTAGTATTAAAACCAAATTGTAGTGTCCCCTACTATGGGCGACATGGAAGTAGTATTAAATATCCATTGTGACAGCTTCTAAAGATACGAAAGGTGCAACCTCATTGCGACAAGTTTCGAGATATGAGATATGTAGTTCCATTGTGACAAATTCTGAATACATGAGAAGCACAAGCCCATTGTGACAAGTTTTGAGACACGAGAGGTGCAACCCCATTGCAAAAAATTTTGAGAAACAAGAGGTCCAGCTCCATTGCAACAAGTTTTGATACATGAAAGACACAACTCCATTGCGACCAGTTCTGAGACAAGGAAGGTGCAACCCATTGTGACAAGTTTTGAGACATAAAAGGTACAACCCCATTGCAAATTAAGCCATGGTTCTAGCCCTAACTCAAATGATTTCGAAATGGGTTGAAGGAAGTGCCTAAGTACCCAATATAGTCAGGCACAAAAATCAATGATCAATATTTAATCTTGATCGGGATGCAACAATAGCTAAGGTTCGAAGAAACTCGAGCGTTGTGTAATAAGGAAATTGATAGTCTTGGTCATTTTTTGAAGGGTTTCATAGATCATTCATTCCATAAGGAATATTGACATAAGAAAGAACTAAACTTAATTAAATTAAAGGATATTTGAATTCAATTCAAGTTTATTTCAATAACAGTCTATTGTTAATGAAGAGGCACATTGATTCATTGAAGAGACACAATGGTTCATTTATGCACACCATTTGTTAAGATATATAAACCCATTAGAATGAAGAATGAAAGTGTGAATCAGGATATATCTGAGTATAGCTCAAGAAGAGTCACCAAAATACATGAGAGTAAAAATATATACTGCATAGTAAGGGTGGAAGGGAGGAGCTAGGAAGGAATGTAGTCCTCTTCAGGTAGAATATTGAAACAACAGAGGGTCGGTGCCTCCTTTCAAGTTGGTGCTTGAAGAATCCAAGGGGTTGGATCCTCCTTTCAAGTTGGCACTTGAAGAAGAAGGGATTTGCAACTTCCTTGAGTAGGTGCTCTGAAAAATGAAGAAGATTTGTGTCTCCTAGAGTTGGTTCTCTAAAAAGGATTGATGTCCTTCACAATCAAAGATTGTTGTTATACAGACATTGTAATTCTTATTTATGATAAATAATTATTTATTTTTGAATTCATTGTTAATTTGTTGTTGTGATTGAAAATGTTTTAAAAATAAATACTAATTGGATAGAAGGTAATACTAATTCACCCCCCTCTTAGTATTTTCAACAATTTTTATCATAGAAATTTTTATTCACCACAGTCTAACCATCGGAAGGTAGATCCTGAAGAATCCAATGGATCAAGAACAAGGAATGTCATCCAAAATAACATCAGTGTTAAAATGATATAACTCTCTTTTTTGGAGAACAAGGATTAAGAGTCATATTATGGCACTTGGATTTGATATTTGGCACTCTGTAGAAGATGGATACAATGTACCATCTTCCAACCAAATGATTTTGTTGGAAATAAGTGATGGAATGATAATTCAAGAGTTGTTAATGCCATTTTAAGTGGATTATCCAGAAATGTATTTGTAAAAGTAATGCACAACAAATTAACCAAAGAATTATGGGAAAAACTTAAAATTATTTATGAAGGAGATGGAAAGGTAAAAAAATCTAGATTTCAAACACTCAGAGCACATTTTGAAAATCTAAAGATGAAGGAAGAAAAAAATATTGCATAATATCTTAAGAGAGTAGACGAGATATTCAACTCAGTCAGAGTATTGGATGAAACAATAGAGAAAATATATATTGTTCAAAAAGTGTTGAGATCATTTCCTATCAGATATGATGCCAAGATATCTACCTTGGAGGATAGAGACAACATTTACAAACTCACTATGGATGGGCTCCATGGAATCCTCATAGCCCAAGAGATGAGGAAAGGGAAAGAAAGACCATCTAAAGGGGAAACAACCTTCAAATCAAGAAAAGATAAGAAGAATCAGGAGCATGTGTCCAATGAAGATCAGTCAGACATATATAATGAAGTAGCAAACTTCATGAAAAAACTTAACAAAGGAACTGGTAAATTCAAAGGAAAACTACCTCTTAAATGTTTTAACTATGGAAAAGTTGGACATTTTTCCAACAAATGTCCCTATCCAAAACATGAAGAAAGTGATGGTTAAGAAAATTACAAAGAGTACAAGAAGAGAAAAACCAAAAACAAGAATAAAGTCCATAAAAAGAAGAAGACCCTCTACACCAAAGAAGAAAACAACCCATCTAAAGAAAGTGAAGAAGAAGAAGAAGAATCAGATCATCTATTTATGGGTATAGAGAAACATGATAATCCTACTAAAAATACTTTTGGTATGGATGAAGACTCTGAATAGGAAGGTGAAGTAGATATTGGAGAAACATTGCTTAGTGCTATGGAAGAGCTTAGACAATATAAAAAGAAGACTAAGTCACTAAAAGGAGATTTACTAGAGTTTGAGGAAACATATGAATCAAGAAAAAGAGAAATCTCAAAAACAATAAAGGAAAATGAAAAAATCATCATTGAATTGAACACTCAACTTCAAGAATCCAAAAGAATACAAGAGGTCTTAACTGAACAACTTAATGAAAAAAAACAAGACTATGAGAAGAAAGAATCCAAAAGAATAGAAGAGGTATTAAATGAAAAACTTAATAAAAAACAACAAGACTATGAGAAGCAAGAATCCAAAAGAATACAAGAGGTCTTAACTAAACAAATTAATGAAAAACAACAATACTGTGAGAAGAAAGAAGATGAAATTGTCCTTCTGAAAAAGGATCTTGAGAAAGGAAAGAATCACTCAAGATTTGAAAACAATTCAAAAATGTTGGATGCCATTCTTAATAATCAAACATCACCAAAGGATAATACAAAACTTGGGTATGATAAAAAATCAACCTCTGCAATAGAAAAGACAAACAAAAAGAAAATTAGTTATGCAGATGCTCTTACTAGCACCTTAAAAATTGAAAATAACAAGTTGAAGAAGGCACCATTAAATATTGTTCATAATAAGTTGAAGTATGCACTTTCCACAAAAGAGAAAGAGGAAAAATGGAATATTATGGCTAAAAGAACTCCTCCTAAGAGATATCAACACATATTTCTTAGATATTTCTACTCTTGCAATAACTTTGGACATAAATCAGTACACTGCAAGGATTATGGAAGATCATACATCCATAGAAATAATCATAAATATAAAAAGAAACAAAAATAATCTGAAGAATAGAAGTTACAATTCATTTTCTCCATGACAAATTTTCAATGTTGAATGCAAGAAGTGAAACAATTATGGTCATTAAACTAATGAATGCAGGATAACCACAAAAATATTTTTTTCTTATCACTCAAGATAAGAAAATATGGAAAGGAAAACATATGGAAGATACATAATGCAAAGTAGCCATGTATGCCAAGAACAAAAAGTGTCAATGGTACATTGACAATGGACGCTCCAAACATATGACAGGAGATAAAATTAAATTTATCAAACTAGCAAAGAAGGAAAAAGGAAGTGTCACATTTGGAGATAATGTATCTGCTAAAATACTCGGAAAAGGCACAGTCACCTTGGGGAACAAGAAAAACAAAGCAAAAAATGTGTTACTAGTTGAAAATATGAAGCCTAATATTCTAAGTGTAAGAAAAAATTGTGATCAAGGGCATATACTCATCGTTGAATCCCATAAATGTGAAATAAGAGAAGAAGGATTAGGAAAGTTAGTTTTTATTGCACCAAGAACCTCAAGAAACATGTATATCTTAGATATTAAGGAAGAATAATGAATGCCATATGATTCAAGTAGATGAAAGCTAACTATGGCACAGAAGGATGGGACACTTGAGCTTTGATAACCTGGTCAAATCTATTAAAAAGGGAGCTGTAAAAGACATGCCAAAAGTAATCCAACCCTCAAATCTTGTTTGCAAAGACCGTCAATTAGGAAAGAAGACAAGAGTCATATTCAAGACAAAATAGAATTCTACATAAAAACCCTTGGATATTGTTCACATTGATCTCAGTGGGCCCTCTAGGATTAGAAACATACAAGGTGAAAACCACTTCATGTTGATCATTGATGATTACATGAGGATGACCTGGGTATATTTTCTCAAATAAAAAATTGAGGCATTTGAAAAGTTTAAAGCATTCAAGACTTATTTAGAGAATGAAACAGATCTCAAAATCAAATGTTTAACATCATATAATGGAGGGGAATTTACCTCTAAAGAATTCAATAAATTTTATGTACATCATGGAATCAAGAGAAAATTATCATCTCCAAGAACTCTTCAACAGAATGGAGTTGTGGAGAGAAAAAAAAATTGTTCAATAGGCTGCAAGAATGATGTTGAATGAAACCAATCTTACATAAAAACATTGGAGAGATGAAATATATACAACAATCCACATACTTAACCGAGCACAATTAACCATGATAAAACTCCTTATGAATTGTGGTTTGGAAGACCGACATATGTGAAACATTTCAGAGTCTTTAGAAGTAAGTGCTACATCAAGAGGGATGAAGATAATCTAGGAAAATTTGATTCTAGTTCAGATGAAGGAATATTTTTGGGATATTCACCTAAAAAAAGGCATACAAATGATGTAATCTAAGATTGCACAAAATAGTTGAAAGTTCAAATGTTAAAATAGATGATATAAAATTGAGAAAAATCAAATCTCAAGATGGAACAAAAATGGATGAATGGAGAAAAGCCATTAATAATGAAGAATATGGTTAATAACAAGATGAAGAAGATACTAAATAACTACAAGAAAATGAACCATACAGTAATGAAGAAAAAAATCAATAAGAAACATCCATGCCAAAACCACCATAAAAAGGGGTTTAAAAGAATCATCCAGAAAGTCAAATTATAGGAGACAAGAGTGTTGGAGTAGAAACAAGGAGGAAACTCTTATATGAAGAACATGTAATGATTTATCTAATAGAGCCTAAAAAAATTTCAGAAGCCAATAAAAGTGAGGGTTGGATAAAATAAATGAATGAGGAACTTGATAAAATAGAGAAAAGTCATACTTGGGAACTCGTCCCAAGACCTAAAGATAAAAATGTGGTAGGAACCAAATGGATATTCAAAAACAAACTTAATGAAAATGGACAAATCATAAAAAGTAAAGCCAGAATAGAATGCAAGGGATATGCCCAAGTGGAAGGAATTAAATTTGAAGCAAGCTTTTCCCCGATAGCAATATTAGAAGTCGTCATAATGTTTATGGAATTTTCATGTTTCAAAAGCTTCAAAATATATCATATGGATGCCAAGTAAACATTCCTATATGGAACCTTAGAAGAAGAAGTCTACATAGAGAAACCTAAAGAGTTTAGATTGACAGAAAAACTAGACTATGTACGCAAATTGAAGAAGGCCATGTATGGTCTTAAACAAGCCCCTAGAGCATTGTTCTCAAGACTTGATCAATATTTACAACAACATAGATATAATAGAGGAACTACTGATATATATATATATATATATATATCAAAATTAAAGAACAAAATATGATCGTTGTAGTGGTATATGTGGATGACATAATCTTTGGAACTATTCTGACTATAGTAAGAAAACAATTTGCCATAGAAATGAAGAAAGAGTGTGAGATGTCTATGATAGGTGAAATAACTTTACTATTAGGTTTACAACTTAGTTAAATAGAAAAAGGAATATTCATATGCAAAAATAAAATGTCAAAGAAATGCTCAAGAATTTCCAAATGGAAGACTGCAAACCAATGAGCACTCCTATGGTCACATGAAGCAAACTGGGCTTAGAAGACAATTCACCAAAAGTAGACCAGACTATGTATAGATCGATGATTGGATGTATTCTCTATGAAGCAACAACAAGTCCTAACATAATGAAGTTTGTAGGACTAGTGGGAAGGTTTCAATCCACACCTAAATAAACTCACATAAAAGCAACAAAAAGGATATTGAGATATATACAAGCTACATTATACTTTAGATTATGGTATCCAAAAACAAAAGAGTTTAGCTTGAATGCATATACTGATTCATATTTGGAAGGTAGTATAGATGATAGGAAAAGAACCAATGTGTAGATATGTTGAACCTGCACAAAATAGATCTAGCTAGGAATTGACATACATAATTGCAAATAAAATATTAGAAAATAGAACCAGGAGAGAAAGAATAAGAGAATTATCATTAACCAAATGAATGAATGATAATTTACACATGATATAGTATGTATAACTCAACTAATGCACATTGGAGGAGAATCCAATGCACCATAGTGGTGGTATAGAGTGACCTAGAAACACACAAAAAATTACGGGAGTAAACTACCACTTAGTCTCTAACACCTAGTATGAGTTAACTAGCCTATCAGTCTTCAATTAACTGACTGAAACAAAGTGAAGTGAGGAAGATATCAGGGAATCATGAGTAATGCACTAGTCTGGTGATGATCCCGAGGAAAATGCACATTGTTTGGTCATGATCCCAATGTTGCATGGTGATAATCCCAATGTAGCATCTAGAGTCCACTCAACTGATCAAACTAATGTGAAAACTGAAGAGAATATTCTCCCCAAACTTTAGAAGACTAGATAATGACTAATAAACATAGGGAAAACCTTAGGAAAAATAAATCCTAGGTGTGTGTGAAGTATGCTATCACCCCCTATGAACATCACTATGGTGAAAATAAAGAATGGGTTCCGACAACGAGGCCATGTTAGGTACCCAAATACGAAAGATACACTGAATTAAAATGAGGAAAGAGGGAAAACCTCATGGGAAACCCCCC
>JASDQU010192563.1:0-19986 GCA_032191745.1 Picea mariana | reverse complement strand
CGGGAAAAGTGTCTTTTTCATTAACTTCAATATGAACCAACTTACAATGATTTCTGAGGCCGGTCACCGTTCCACGATCCTGATCCTGGGCTCTTCCTCTTCTTCTTTGTCCTCCAACTGCTGTTTCTTGAGTTTCTCCTAAAGCTTGAGGCAAGGCTAAAGGGTTGGGACAAAGATGGCTTGGCAATTTGGCAGAGTTTCTTTGCAATTATTTTTCCCTCTTTTGAATAGTACCCCTACCCCTCCTTTTATAGGCTAGAAGGATCTAGGGTTCTTGGCGAACTCTCGGCCATGCATGGCTCGGAGTTCCAGTTAACTGACAAAAAGCCTCGTGTCCCGGCGGAAACTTTCCTGATTTTTTGCTTTGTTAGGTACCCGCGGGCTGTTTTGGGTTATCCTGCGGATGCTCGCGTGCAGTATAAGGACAGTAAGTGGATTCCCGCGCCCAATGAGCAGTTAGGGCGCGGGTTTCTTGTTTTAAGTGGTTTTTTGAGGAATTACTCAGCATGGCTTTGGCTAGGAAGAGGCATGAGTAGGCCTGATGCCAGGTAAGCAGGGATAGTGCAATTTAGGGTTATAACATCTTTGTCTTACCCTCCAGACTCCCAAAACATAATGGGTCTCTTTTTAAGCCCTTTTCAGACCCTCTAAAAATGAAAAGATTGCCGAGCGATCTTGTGGCCTTTCACGCTCGTTAAACTGAAATTTGAATTCACGTATGTCCGACGGTAGTTTACCCCTTTTTTGGTCTGGGCGGTCAACGGTACGAACAAAGGGATACTCTATTGAATTCCCATTCTTTAGAAGAGTATCCTCAGGTATAATTTTATTCCTTTTTCGGGCCTAAGGGACTAAATTTACGAAAAAGAAACCCCCACGGAGTCCATAGTTAAGCTCTTTTCAGACTCCCTAAAATTGAAAAGATTGTCGAGTGACCTTATTCTTTCACACTCGTTAAAATGGTCCAGAAGAACCTTCCTGATGAAGTCCATAGTTAAGCTTTTTTCAGACTCCTTAAAAATGAAAAAATGGCCGAGTGATCTTGTCCTTGTCACACTCGTTAAAATCGTTTTGAATTGACGTCTAATCGATGCTAGTTTATCCCTTTTTCTAACAGAATAGACTATTGTCGAAAAAGGTACCCCACTGGAGTCTCCTTTTATGATTTTTCAGACTCTCTAAATATGAAAAACCACCGAGATTACCTTCTCTGGGCTCGTTAAACTTACATCGAAGGATGTTACCATTGTGTGTTCTATCAACCGCATTTGCATACCTTACCCATTAGCCTTGTAACAGTTTGCTTCTGCGTCTTAACACCTTTGGCCGCTGGAGGATTTTTCCCAAGTATCATTTTACCAGAACATCAGTCTTGTCCTTGTGCCTCAAGCTTGTACATTTTTGATACTCGTTCCTCCATTGTAACGTAATATTCCTTTATTCTTTTTTCAAAAACTATCAAAAAGAACAAAAAAATCAAATATACCCCAAAAAGAGGATGGGAAAAGTATTTTATTTATTGGCAGCACAATGAGTCTCCCTTGGATAAAGCACATCTGTCCATTTGATTATCAGACTATGGGATGTAGTACGACCTTAGGAAGCTTTTCTTCGCTATATAGAGTTGTGTCCTCCACCATTTGGTTACTCTTCCAAACATATGGAGAGTTTGCATTGCCTCCTGCTTCGTAGACTTATGATTAACAAGATATGCTGCCTAAGTCTTATCACTTATCGTGCTATTATCCAAGGGAAATTTGTCACTAAGCCTGAGTCAGCCCCTCTGCAATATGTCTCTTGTCCGCATACCTGGCCATCCTGAATGTCCAATCAAGTCCTTGTTCGAAATCATTGAAGCCTTCAGTCCGATCATCAAGATTATCAAGTCCATAACCGACGAGCCGTCGAAGACCTTTGGGTAGTGCAGTCGTACACTCATATTACACTCCTACCCGAGTTTTAGAATATTTTGAAGTTGTTTCTTGAGCTCTGAAGTACAGCCATCAGGCCGAATCAACTTCTGGGAGATGGATACTCTATATGTATATCTTTCTGATTTCGAGATGTAGCTCCACTGTGTATTATTCGCAGCTACTCTTTATAGTTATTTGACATGAACCTACAGTGTATTTGATTGGTAGCCATGGTTCTATTTTATCCCTAGCATGGGTATGCCCGCCTTGGTGAGACATTTGTTATTTTGCAGACGACACCTCCTAGTTCTTGATCCTTGGGCTCACTCATTCAGCATATCAATACAGATTGGTAAAAGATTGGTAATGTATTTCATCCATCAGATGCTCTTCTAACCTCACACATTAGGGGGCATCTGTTATAACCCTAAATTGCACCACACTTGCTTACCTGGCATCAGGCCAACTCGTATCCCTTCATTGCCAAAACATCTGCTGAACAACCTCTTTTGAAATCTTCTTGGGTCAAGTCCCACATGCCCTAACCCATTACTGCACGCGTGTACACACTGGCAGGCCCACTACAGCCCGCATGTACCTAACAAAACACAAAAATAGGAAAGTTGTCGACGAGACAAAAATCTATGGGTCAGTTAACTAAAACTCCTGGCCATGCATGGCCGAGAGTTCATCCAAAACCCTAGCTCCTTCTAGCCTATAAAAGAAGGGGTAGGGGTACCATTTGGAGGAGGAAAATTATAGCGAAGAAACTCTGCCCATTTGCCGAATCCGTTGTCCCAACCCTTTAGCCTTTCCTCAAGCCTAAGGAGAATTAACGCAAAGCATTTGGAGGACAAAAGAAGAGGAGGAGCCCAAGATTAGGATCAAGGAGCGGTGGCCGGTTTCGACTTTGATTGTAAGTTGATTCATTTTGAAAATAATAAGAAAATACTTTTCCCGTCCCAATGCATGAGTTATCTATGATTTTTTTAATTTATGCTTAATTTATAACCCTCAAGTAGAAAAGTAGCATGCATGCATAGTTGTTTGTCTTGATTGTAGGTAATCTTTGGAAGGAGCAGAGCAAGAAAGCAGGCAAAGCGCAATGAAGGATCTACACCAAACATCAGTAAAAAGGTTAGTAGTTCCTTTCCATGCACGTATCGCGAAAGAGGGGTTTAAGTTTTGGGTGGTAGGATAGAAAGTAATTTCTTTACGGTCAAAATCTGCATGCAAGTCTGACCCTAGTTTTCTAGTCTGTAGGGTATTTTTCCCAACAACATCTAGGCATCCGAAAGTGATTAAAGGGTGGAGAAGAGAGAAACGTCAACCTTCGGCAAAGGAAACTAGGGAAGATTTCTACGTTGGCGTTTTATAGATTCCAACTATTCCTGAATGGTTATATCTTGTTCAATCGCTGCCCATGAACGTTCAAGTTCAACCCGGGTAGTAGTTGTTTTAAGAATAGTATCGAAAAGGTTTAAGGCAATGTGCATTTGATTTGATAATACGGGTTCGATATTGGGCTGTGTTGGTATAGGGACAATCATGGAGGAACAGTAAAATAAGCAAAACTTCAGAGAGGAATTAAGTGTTGTCTCAATTTGGTCGTATAAAAGAGAATTTACGGTTCGGAAATAAAACGGGGTGCAAATCAAAGGCTCTTTCCCGTAACTGAGTTATATATGAATAAAAGGTATGGGGTGGAAGAAAAACATTCAACTGTCTATCGAATAAGGCTCCTATCAAGGGAGAATCTCATGTATAAACAGAAGAAGAAAACTGTAAGGAAATAACCCGATGAAGCATAAAATATATATAGAATTCTGAAAGTGTTGACTGGTCTTACACCTGCTGATAGTTGGTACAGAGGAAAAACCGTAAACAATTATAGAAAACCAAAATTTATTCTCTATAGTAGTGGTCGTACTAAATTATAACGAAGCATTCATCAGTTATGAATATGAAATGAAATGAAATATGAGATACAAGAAAACAAACTCATAACACAGTCGTGACGGAATTGAGAATCTTCAGATTTGCTTTGTATTAACTCTCAAAATGTAAAACTCTGTTACAATCGACACAAAAAGGTCCAGCCCCATTTCTTTCTTTCTATGGTATATTTATATAGTTTTACAATAAGATGGAATCTCAACCATTACAAAAATTTCAGTTATGATAGGGAGGAGAGCAATCGCTACATTTCTTCTTCTCTGTCTTCACTTGGTACCAGAAGTTTGTCCTCGTGCGTGTTCGATACAGGTGACACATCTTTCAACCAGCCGAGATATCAGCCTTGATGGTTCTGCTTGATAGTTGGCCTCAAAAGAGTAACAATCTTAGGATAATTGTGGCAGTCTGACTTCCATATGCCTATCTATGATGTCGATAGCGCATAATTGCGCACTTGGTTTAATCATGCATTTGTCTATTTGGACTATGTCCACCATAGTCACTTGGGAGACCTCGGTCAAATCTCTTTCCTCTTTTTCCTTCAATTCAAGCGAGATTTTTTCCATATTCATCTGAATAAATGCCTCGACATTACCTCCACTATCAATGCCTAGCAGATTGCCATCTATAGAACTAAAGGCCTCTTCTAAGGAATTCGTTACCCTTTTGGCTTGCAGCTTGCCTTCCGCGATGCTGTGCTCCCATTATTTTAATAGAATGTTTCTTCTGGTCTGCTCCAAAATGGTGAACCTGGGAGTACTTCCCGAATCCCTGTTGTTCGTGGCTATCACAGCCTCTTGGAAGGCGACCCGTGCCGCTCTAGCTTCCCTTTCTCTAACACTTAAATTCTCCAAAAATTAATTAACCAGCAAGCAGTTGTCCCAAATCTCTTCTACCTTGTTGAGTAAATTTTGTTGGGCCACAGATACTCTGCTCCGAATCTCTATCACCTGGGACCGAAACATCTTGATATCTATCACGTTGCTTTCAACGATTTTGACCCTAGCCTGCAGCTGTTGGATCAAATCCTTTTGCTGTCTCTCTTGCATCTGACCATCCCGAACCACCTACTGCACTTGTTCGAGCTTAGCTTTGAGCATATCTATCTCATTTTTATCGGCCAACCTTTCTTTCTCCATACCTACACTCACCTGGTCTTTGGCAGTCTCCGTTGCTGTGGCTAGTCTAGCTTCCAGGGTCTTGATGAGGCGATTCTTTCATGTCAGCTATTTTTTTTAAGACCCCGACTAAAAATTGATTCACCGTGGCATATGCTCCTTATGTCCCTACTATTTCAGTCGTGAATCGTTCATTCCTCTTGTCTTTTCCATCATTTATAACTTTGTATTTCTTGGCCGTTGACTCTCCTTCCTGATAGAATTCCCTCTTTACCAGTTCCTTTCTCTTCTTATCAAAGAAAAACTCATTCGGAGGGATTTCTTCTACCCTTATAGGCCTCAAATCTTCATTGAAGATCCATCCTGCATCAATATTTCCCTTAGTTGACTGCAAGGGAGTAACTGATGTGATAGGTTCTCCGATCTGCTTCATTGATTTTCCCGGAGTAGTAACCAAACTCTGCTTCTTCGGTGGGTCAAGAGTCTTTATCTCTACTTTCAGACTCTTAGTTTTCTCTCCCTCATCCTGGTGTTTTTCTTGATCAGGAGTCGCATCCTTAGAGCCTTCAACATCTCTTTGTTTCACCTCTACTATAATCGGACTCTCACCCTGCAACACTGCAGGAAGCCAACTGCGTCAATGTTCTTGGAACTTCAAAACATCGGTTCTTTCCTCGGGTGCCAAGGTTTGTATCCGAGCTAGAATCTCGAAATAGGACCTTGCACCTCGAAAAATGTCATCTGAGGGTGAATTCTCGTGCTCAAATCTCTTGATCACACAACTGGCCAAATGATTTCTCACGACCCTTTGTAGATCGTGCTTCTTGTATTCAATGAGGACCAAATTTAGGTCTTCCAGGGCTACTACCTCAGCTTTGACATGCCTGAAATCTAATAAAGAATATGAATTTAAATGGACAGGAAAACGTGGCCATACCTTCTTTGAGTATCCCTTAATCTCCTTCCTTATACCACCGATTACTGTTTGTCTGGCAACCTCACGACGAGCTAGCTTGTCAGGAATGAACAATGGCAATGCATGCGGGGGAACGGAAGCCCCGAAAACTATGAGATATGAAAATTCAACTTCTACATACCAGTCAGCTATGCTGCTCAGATTTGTTACTATACTGTCACAGATCCTGGGTGGCAGGTGACCGAAAATAGTGACATGCAGAGGCACCATCACCCAGTTGAATATTTCGTATACAAAATCTACCGCTTTGTTTTCCCATAATTTTGAATGATAGACGTGTATGGGCTCGTCTTCTACTGGAGTCCAACTCCAGATCATTAAGGGAAATGGTGTCAAAAAACAAACAACGTTCATAATGTATGCAAACATAAAAATTGAAGCAATTTTTCCGCTTTCTTTCTACATCCGATACTCTATGACCCGACTGGTCAGGTTGTCAGACAGCATCTTCGCCCAGTCGAAGGAACAACCTTCGGTGACTCGAAACATTAGAGGTACCCATGGCAGAAAGAAATGTGAGGTGTCCTCTCTCCCGTATAATTTTCATGTCATCATGGCTACATACTTGTACTGCAGTTCTAAAGAAGCTATAGAGTATATACCATGACTGTCTTCCCTGAACTTCGCAGCACGCGAAACCCAATCTTTTATTAAGCTAGACATGGTTTTATCATACTGCACACATTCCTTCTCTTTGAATTCGTCTAAGAATTCAACACCATATGTAAAGTCAGACGCTGTGGGAAACTTATACATGGCTTGCAGATGTTCAGGCCTGAAAGTCCCAATGGTGACCTTCTGCTCATTCATGATGGTTTTGGTTGGTATGTTCACATGGTCTAATTCCCATTAGACCATATCATAATATGGCAGTAGTCGTGGCATGGATGCTACTTTGTGCATTCCGGATTGGATGACGATCTTATACTTGGTGGTTATATCATCTTTTTCATTGTCGCTGGAATCATCAGAGTAATCCACCAATTCAGCTTGCAGAACATGGGAAACGAAAGACCAATTCAGGACAGAGTCGACACTTCAAGGTGAAGTATCAACAACGTTATCCGAGCCTTGTCTCAAAACCTCAACACTGGCTTTGGATGCTTTTTGCGGGGCCATGACTGGGGATTGTTCTTTAGCTCTTCTGCGATAGAAATACGTATACATACAAAAGTTAGCTTGCTCAGAGATTGTGCTCTGCGTGGTATAAAAATGCATTTGTCATAATGAACAATAGTTCTATATATATTCGAAAACTCGATACTCTTTTAGATGAAATCTGTCAAATCATGCTTAGAAATAAATTTAACCGTAAAAACCCGAGATTTATTCATCGATTCACCCTATTTCCTAATTAATGTCATAAATTCCTTGCAGTTTGAAATGTCAGTTGGCGTATGGAAGGAATAAGGCTACCTCATAAATCGTGCAAGCATCAAAACACGGGATATGTATTGATTTAGCTTAATTAATCTAGTTTTACCAACGTTAATTAATCTTGCACCACTTGTTGTATCGGGAATTTTGCTTTAACCTTTTGAACCTCTAACCCCCGGAATTGCGATGATTGATTTTGATTAATAAAAACATAATTATGATTAGGAGCTTAATTAATTTTGTAATTATTTATATTCGTCGTATCGCGACTCGGAGCTTCGAAGGTAAGTTTCCGGGAAATTTGCATGCCGAGCTGTGAAATCGCGAGATCACGATAATACGACTTAATTAAAAAGGAAGATAAACTTGGATTATGTGATTAATTAATTATGATCATACCCTTATCGTGATTTCGCAAGTCGGGGTTTAGACAACATAACTTTTTAAAAAAGAAAATGCCAAGTGGTGAATTGCCGATAGAACGTTACCATGGTTTAGCTTTTACTTTTAACCTTGACACGGGTTACTAAAATAAGGACTTCATGTTCTCGGCTATCGGGGCTAAGACAATAAACTTTTGGGTTTGGTGAACGCTGAGGTGCGAAAACCTGATGGCATTTAATCATTGTTTAGGGAAAACTTTATTCTCGTTACTGCCCTGGGTGAAAAATAAAAGGATTTTTCCGTTTCGTTGCTTGGGATGTGTGAACTACATGATTTATAGCATCCGACCTACGAGATCTCGAGGTAGAACAAAAAGAGGAAACATTTTTATGAAAGGTAGGACTCGCCTTGAGAGTACGATAATCATCGTTGTTTGCGTGATAAAGATTCAGAGATTTTGAAACCATAGACAGAAAATATGAAAACCATCTTTCGATTTCGAGTATTAAAAATGAAATTTATGGCAGGCTAAAAAAACAAAGGCAGCTCCAACACCGAGTATGAAGCCCTAGTACATGGGTTAAAGAAATACATAGATCTTACTGTCAAGGAATTAAGGGTGTTCATAGACTCAGAAATCATCATTAGACAAGTGAGAAACACTATGCACTGCAATTCCCCTCATCTTACGAACTATCAGCAGGAGGTGTAGAGGCTGATAGAACGCTTTGAATCTTTCAATATCACCACAATCCCCAGAGTGAAGAATATCCTTGTTGACTCCTTAGTCACTGCTGCTTCAAGACTGTCGCCTTTAGAAGATTATGAAGCCACCCAATTCACTGTAGAAATGCTCTACAAGCCAACGGTACCTAATAATATTTATAATTGGAAAGTCTTTGAGGGGGATGAACAGATCATAAACTTCTTGACTAATCAAGACAACTTCAAATACCTCTCTATAGATGATGAAGAGTTCCAAGAAAAACTAATGGAAACCAGTCCTCGGGAGGGTCAACACACGAATAAACCAAAGGCTCACACAATTCCAAAAGGGATAGCAAATCTAGAGAATTTGTTTGATCTACAGGAACGACTCAAAGGACCTAAAAATGCAAAGACTGGTATCTTCTGTCCCTTCCACAAAACTGTAAATCTTCGAACCCTAGACAATCCAATGTATGTGAATTTTGGCAAAATAATATCTAAAGAGGAGAGGAAATCCTACCTCAAATTATTCAGACAATACCAGGATGTGTTCGCTTGGTTCTATAAAGATTTGAAAACGTATGATACCCATATCATTCAACACACCATCCTGTTGAAAGACAAAATCAAACATTTTCAACAGAAGCTCTGAAAGTACCACCCATCCTTGGAACCCATCATGTATCAAGACTTAAGGAAGCTTTTAGATGCAAAGATAATTTTCCAAGTTAGACATTCCGCCTGGGTAGCGAACCTTTTTCCAGTAAGGAAAAATTCAGGAGAAATCCGATTATGTGTAGACTTTTAGAATCTCAACAGAGCCTCAGAAAAGGACAATTATCCCGTCCTACTGATGGAGAAACTCCTACAGACCGTGTTGGGTTTAGAAATTTTCTCCCTTGTAGATGGTTTCTCAGGATACAACCAAGTGTTGGTTTCAGAGGAAGACCAATTAAAAACTACCTTTCGGACCAAATGGGGAACCTTCACTTATAAATGCCTTCTTTTTGGCTTGATTAATGCAGAAGCGACCTTTCAAAGGGAAATGGACGTGGCATTTTGGGGAATTATAAGTAAGTGTGGTGTAGTATATTTAGATGACATAATGGTGTATTCGAAGAATAGATAAGTACACATCCAACCCTTAACTCAGATTTTTGAAAGATACCGAAAATATGGTATATCACTCAATCCTAAGAAAACTATATTTGGTATTGAATAAGGTAAGTTGTTAGGTCATATTATATCTCAAGAGGGTATTCGCATAGACCCTGAAAGGATTAAAGCCATAACTCAAATCCCACTACCCCATAACAAGAAAGTTAAGCAGTCTTTTTTTGGGCAAATTAATTTCGTAAGGAAATTCACCCCCAACTTCGCCGAAATCATCAAACCCTTACAAAAAATTATTCGCAAAAATTTCAAGTTTAAGTGGGATGATGAACAAAAATATGCTTTCAATAATATCAAAGCTGCCATATCCCGGGCCCCGATATTGCGAAGTCTCGATTTCAATAGAGACTATAACCTTTATACTTTCGCCTCTGACCAATCGCTAGCTGTGGTTTTGACGCAGAAGGATGACGACAAAAATGAAGCCCTGGTGTCATTTATGAGCACCAACCTTCAAGGAGCTGAGCTCAATTACTCCGTCATAGAAAATAAGGAATACACGGTCTATAAAGCAGCAAAACATTTTAGGTCGTACATCCTCAAGAATCACACCAAGGTGATTGTGCGACACCTTGCAGTTCAATCCTTGTTTACCCAACAAGAAATGGGAGAAATAAGAGGGAACATGATGGAGGTAGTCCAGAAATTTGATCTAGATATAAAATCCACCAAGTTAGTAAAAGGACAAGGTTTGTGCAAGCTCGTAGCCAAAGCTCAAGATCAAGCAAACCAAGATCCGGGGTGGGATAATGAAATAGCCCTGTGGTGTGGTGGAGAAGCATACATTTCCCTGGGACCAGACTCCTAGTAAAAGGATTTGTCTCATCTATTACATCACGAGACTTGTCCCAAAAACCTCAACCCCAGAGAAAGGAGAGCCCTCCGATTAAAATCCGCATAATATCTTCTCATAAATTCTGTACTCTTTCGGATCAACTATGATGGGGTATTACTAAGGTGTTTCAAACACAAAGATGCCGATAAAGTGTTGAAAGAACTCCATGATGGCCCTGGTGGGGGACATTTTGTAGGAAACACCATCGCTCATAAGGTTCTAAGAGTCGGCTATTATTGGCCCACTTTGTTCAAAGAAGCTCATGCTTATGCTAAGAATTGTAAGACTTGTCAAATAAGTGTTGGGAAGGAGAGAAGGGAACCAATCCCACTTCAGCCTGTAACCATCTCTATAGCTTTTGAGCAGTGGAGGTTGGATATCATAGGATAAATTACACCCAACTCTTTGAAATTGCAAAATTATATTCTTATTTCCACCGACTATTTCACAAAGTGGGTAGAAGCCATTCCTCTGACCCATGTAATTGAGAAAATAGTCATCCAATTTATAGAAAAACAACTAATTACAAGGTTTGGCATTCCTTCTATTCTGGTCTTTGATAATGCAACCTACTTCTCTTCTAGCCTACTAGAAAATTTCTCTCTAGACAAAGGAATCATAATCAAGTACTCTGAAAATTATTACCTGCAGGGAAACGATGTGGTGGAATCAACCAATAAGAATATGGTAAGGATACCAAAAAAGATGGTTGCGGATAACCATAGAAATGGCATAACCAACTCCATAATTCTCTATGGGATGATAGGGTCACACCCAAAGAAGCAATAGGGAATTCCCCGTACATTCTGGTCTACGGACAGGAAACCATCCTCCCAAATGGGCTTTATTTTCCATCTCTCCAATTGGCCCAAGGTTCTAACGAAGAACCATCCTTGACCATGCAACAAAGAATCAACACCTTGCTTATTCTCGAAGAAGAGATAGAAAAGGCTAAGTCAAAATTTTTGGCTCATCAACAGATAGTGAAAAGATGGTTCAATAAGAATAAAGCTAAGGGAAAGAAATTTGAAGTCAGAGATTTAGTCTTGAAGTGGGACCGGACAAATGAACCCAAAGGGAAACATTCCAAGTTTCATAACCTATGGCTTGGACCTTTCCAGGTGGCTGAGAAGATTGGGGTAGGTACTTACCAGTTGCAAAATATGAGGGGGGAACCCGATACTCTCCCAGTAAACGGCCAAGCCCTAAAACAATACTTCCAATAATAATATAATATATATATATATATATATATATATATGTATGTATAAATTTAGGTTAATACAGTTAAAAGGAGCATCGAAGATATCTGCTACATGGAACAGAGATTCTAGGTTTGCCTAGTGAATCGCCATTTCTTGAGTACTCAACACACCCTAAAGTTCTTGTGACCATTTCCTTTTGGGTACCACCTTGTTTTCCACCTTTTATTGTTCTCGCCTTGGTCTAAGACTGATAATCCACTTATCTTATATGTTTTGTACCATCTTAAGAGGCACAACGACTACTCAAGGAATCAACGACTGAGAATTTTCCCGAATCCCTAGAGAAGTTTGACATCAACAAAAGCTTAAGGTGGTGAAAATCATTTTGAGAAGTCAAAGTTTCCGAGTATTGACCTTCGTTGGCATTGGACGAAAGTAGTTTTTCTTTCTTACGAACAACCTCTAAAAATATTTCACCAAAGGTCGATCCTTTCGGCTTCGGTAGAGAAGTGTAATCATGAGCACCGCACAAAAGAGGAGTTCCAGTGCACACCGTCGATGCCCAAAACGTTCCATTAATCACCAATCCTATTGTCATCGGCATCGGGAGTTTTATCAAGAAGATAGAAGTATTGATAAACCATCTAAATAGTAGTCGATCCCCGATCTTTATGAAGGTAAGATGTGACGTGACGTTTAACCCCTAGCTGTGTCAAGTACTCTGCATTCAAATATTTAGTTAATTTGTAGATTGTGCATTAGTTACTACCTCATGCACGAATCAAAAGGGAATTGTTAAACTCACCGATACAATACATCTCCATCCGCGCCTCCATCGTCAACCAGTTAAGTTTCAGTGGCAGAAATCTGATAGCAGTTTATTTTGAAATCTGCATTTATCACCCGTATTAACTAATTGATATGACTGGTAGTATCTCCCAGTTATATTCTTTCGAGTCATTTTATGTGATCCCAATTTGCATGACAAGTAATTCAGAACAAACAGGAGAACGAAGCCACCAGTCCAGAGGAAGCATCTGAAGTCCAATGAGTATTAAATAGTTATCTTAGCAAGCATTACAGGTATGGGTTCACTTGTGGTTTTACGCTTCATTTGTATATGTTCTCACCCGATGTTGCTCTGTATACATGTCCTAAGGGTGGATTTGATTGCAGGGACAATGCCTCCAAAGAATCCATCCACTAGAAAATCACCATGGGTGCCAAAGCTGCAAGAATAGGAAATAGGAGAAGGATCCTCCCTGACAGTGGCAAGACAATTAGAATTTTCTCCTAAGCCGGTGTCTGTCATCAAGGAGATCACCAAGGATCCCTTTGTCCAACCCCCAGATTTCGGGGATACAGAGGTAAGAATTGGAGTGAAGACAACTTTTCCTCACTGGTAATAAGTATTCAAGAAGATTAAGAAAGAAGAACCTCTTGAATATACTCTGCACAACGACCCTGATACAAGGAAGCTCGATGATGAGGTCCTCCCAAATATTTGCAGGGATTATCTGCACATGGTGGCAATACAGTCTCCGGTTTTCCCTTGCGTCGAGATCTTAAAGTGTCACATTGATCACACTGATGCACATAAATTTTTGATTAATGATGACAATGGCGAATGAATCGGGTTTTTCCTGCCATCAGAAGTTCAGAAATACTACAAACTCAATGAGTCTGCAGAAAAGTTGAGCATTGATTTCGTGCTGAGTTTATATGCCTCTCACGACACTAGAAAAATCATGGAATCCTGGTGGAGGAAAGACAAGAAATTCATGAACCGAACTTCTGGATGGTACTCGATGGTCAATCTTAGGGAACCATACGCCTATCTCATGGCCCTTCTCTGCAGATTGCATGGGGAGAAAGACTGCTCCTGGTTTTTGGAAGCTTGGATGCCTCTAGATTTTATAGTCACCATTTCAAGCACCGGTTTCAATTGGGGTGCTATCATCTCTAAACAGTTGACCATATGCATAAAACAAGCGCAGGCACCAAAGGAGGGAGATACCCCCGCCTTCTACATGGCTTCATATCTACTAGATGTCATCTACACCAGGAACGCTTTTGCCGGGATGAACTTGAATTGGCACCCTTCGGAGCTTGCAGTCCATTTATACTACAACATCTTGTGGGAAAATAGGTACAAGAAATTTTATGTTGTTATCTGTGATCAGTTTATTGCACCCATTTACTTCTTTCTCTTTAAGAAAGAATTCCCTAGGTTATCAGGTAAAGCAAAGAAGGTCATAGTTAATATTGGTCATTTGTATTTGGATGAATGAGAAACCTACATCAGGATTTTCGGCACCACAGGGGCACCACATTTATTGCCCATTTATGTTCCCAACTGGCTAGTGTTAGGAGAAATCTGCTATCAAACCATCATAAAAGGATACAATGCAACTTTAGTAAAAGACAAGAAGCGGGCCTTCATACCATATGGGTTTCGTATCTCCTTTTGCATGGTCAAAGACACCATGCATGCTAAACAAATTGGGCTAGGTAAATTGGAATTTCACTTCCAAACTGGCTGATTTCGCAAACACGATCCCAGGGGATTGGTCATACAACATGCGTCATAGGTATCATCATGTTGGCCTTATTCCCACAATCGTTTTGAGGATGAAACTTTCACCGAGAATGCTCAAGACTAGGATATGGTGACATCCAAGAAGGTTGATCCTAGAGGAACCAGGTTTAGAGCTATGAGCTTTGAAGAGCAGGCCACGTTTTTGGAGCAAGAAGTTCAAGGAGTTGGCCGACGCCCCGAAGAAGCAGTAGCATATGAATTGGAGGAAGAAACAAATGATCCCCAAGAAGAAATTGAGATTGCAGAAGCTCATCAGGGATCCCCGGTACAAATCAAATATTTCCCTAAATATCAAACGACTCAAGAGAGTGGCTCACTGTTATACCATCAAGCTCAGCTATTAATGAAACAGATGCAGGATAACCCACATCTTGCCATAAGTCCCAGGATTTCAGCTACCATTCGAAGCATCCCGATAGAACCAAGTGATCATGGTCTCACAGTCGCCGATGGAACCAATGGGTTGGGCAATCCCAAATATATGATATCGCCAATTGATCCCTCGGGATAAGGAACAACTAAACCAGAGACGGGTCAGGTGTCGATAGAAACACAAGTGCCCAAACCCTTAAGCACACTTATGCACATATACAATAATGAAGAGAGCATGGAGCCCTCTTTTGGTACCCCGGTGCGTGTCCAAGAAGAAGAGGGTCCCAAAAAGACCCCTTCCCCAAGCCCTGAAAAGGTCTCTTCTGTTGGGCCTGGGGTTTAGGACCAGGGAGTCCCACATAAGGAAGTTGAAGCTTAAGGTAATCTCAATACAGGAAAATCCAATGAATTGGAAATAGATGTTGGCCCGAGTGACGAGCCTCCACAGAACGAAATTGACAGTTCCACAATCGATGAGCAAGTAAGTGACAAGTCTATGCCTGACACCTCTATCCTGCCCAATACCTAGATCCTTGGTGAGAAACAAGTAGAATTTGGATCTACAAGGCAGAACAAAGAAGTTCAAGAGCCCACTCTCGAACAAATATACATTGCGGGAAGCTTGGGAAACAATATCACATGGGGCAATCAGCAGATACCAGACCCAATAGATGAGGTTGCAGACATCTATGCGGTCTCCTATGATCAAAAGAGAAAGGATATCATACAAAGGACTACAAAGAAGAGAAGAATCACCCTGGCTCAGTCCATTATAGTCATCATTGAGGAGAAGTTAATCGATACAACAGACACCCATACATATGAGATGATTGGTGTGGGAAAATCCCTCTCATAGGCTGCTCAGGACAAAGCTAGGAGATATGAAAAGGAACTTGTTGCCACCCAAAGGGACCTCAAACCCTTGCGCAATCTTGCCGATTACTATAAGGGTGCTACACAGACAACTATGTATTTAAAAGATGAGTTTGGTAAATTTTACGATGAGTTCAAGAAGGAAAGACACTTGTTAATCTCGAATATAGTTGAGTTCCAAGAAGACACTCTCATGGCACTCATGACATGTAAGGAAATGGAGCGATGGTATGAGAAGGCGCAACAGGCAGTGGAGAGGCTTGAGTTTATTGAGGCAGTCTAGAAAGGTCGAGAAAAATAAGACCACGACATTTGGCTAGTAAGTAAAATAAGTCTCAATCGCATGAAGCGATCAGCCGAATATTGGGCCAAAATGCCTCAAATCCCACACTAAGAAATCCAAGAACAATGGGCTAGGTGTCAGAAGCACTAGGATAAAATCAATAAAATAATGAAATACATCGGACTCCCTGAGTATGGTACCCCCGATATGTTTATCAACCTAAATGAAATAATCAAGCTGTGTGCCGAACAAGATGCGTTATGGGTCAAAGAATGTGCAAGGTTCACCGATGCAAAGCCTGGGCATAATAGCTTGTAGGATATCCAATCAAATCCAGAACCATGCTTCAGAAATTGATCTTCAGCCTCGCAAAGTATCGGGTGCATGTAGTAGACATCAGGGGAATATATGCAGCTCCAATGGAATAACACAGATTTCCATGGGCCAACACCTGTGAAGAACTCTTTATCCGATGGTTTGATTATGAAAGAGCCCACCCTTTTCAAGAAACAACTTGGGTGGACTATTGAAACACTGTTAGATGATAACTCCACATGGCGATTTTTGATTAGCTCAAATTATATTTTACCGTTAATTACTGTTAAGACTATATATTATAAATAGGGACATCGACCGATGGTCAAAGAGTCGATGGTTGTTGTAAGAACGTTTTTTTATTTTGGTTGTTGATGATTGTTTTGAGACTGCTATGAATTAAGAAGCCCTTCTGGACCAAAGATGAGCTATTTTTCATCAGATGTATGTGATTGGAGTTGGAGAAGAATTACTTCCTTTCTTGTTCCACGAATATTGCAGTAAATGAGTAAGAGAAATTAATTCTATTGTCAAGTTATCTGGTGCAATGTTTTGATGTTATTTGCTTTAAATGATGAAAGTAAATCATTGTGATTCTATGTGATGAATGTCCTGGTAGATGAATTATTTTTATTACCGTGATCTTGATTACATATGTGTTTCTTTTTCTTTATGCTAAGTAGTTTACCTTAGATATGTGATGAATTTCTTGGTAGATAAATTATTTTTCTTGCCATGATCTTGATTACATATAAGTTTTCTTTCTATTAAGTAGTTTTCTCAGATAGTAGTCAGATGCTCCTTCGGTTAGAGTATTATTACTAGGCCCTCTGGCATAAGATCATTGTCTGCATGCTCAAGCAGCGGGTTATCCCAAGCTTGACCCCTTCCCAATAGTTAAAACTTTTGTCATGTCTTTGTAAAGTTGGTTTATATCGGCTTGCATATCTCGTACCAGTCCCATCTAAGAGAGAATACAGAGAAGAACTATCTCGAGTAAAGGAAGAGACTTCACTCGAAAACACAAAATCTCATCAATAAATTTGACCAGATTGTAAGATCTAGAGAATCATTCCACTCCAAATGCTGCAGAGTCTAATTGGGCCTTAGTGGTGGGTTTGGTTCCTTCTGTTGAGTCAGGGGATTTAGGCCCCATCAACACACTGCAAAGAGTAGTTTGTTTCACCAAGTCTTAATTAAAACTCTGGTCGTTTCTTCTCTGATGGAGGTACAAAAACCATGGAGTTGGTTAATCCAGTCCCTAAACCCTGATCCACAACCTAACAAATAAAAAAAAGGCAAAGGGAAAAGGTATGTTGCATAGGAACTAAGTTTCCCATTTGATGAAACTCTTGTTAAAGAATATTTTCTTTCCATTAGGGTAACAAGGACCAACAGAGGTAAGAGACCCAAATTGGAGACAGAAAACAAAATGTTTTTTGAGGCAGATTTAAAAATAGAAGAAGATAGTGATAAATATTATGATGTTAAACCCTCATGAGAAAAGTGTTATTGTCCATTACCTTGGCTATTCTAAATTATGCAAGAGAAAAGTGTTATTTTCCATTACCTTGGCTATTCTAAAAGGACCATACCATAGGTTATTGAACTTACCATGTTTTGCTTTATCCTCTCTCCTAGCATCCCACATTAACACCAAATATCCTTCATTAAAAACATCTTTCTTAGCTCCCTTATCGAATGTGGCCTTGAATTTTTTCCAGTGAGCAACAACTTTCTAATTCATCTGTTCTCTGACCTGCTAAACCTCAATCATCTAAAAAGTTCTCCTTTGGAGATCATTAGGCTCTTCTAAATCTTCTTGTAAGAAATTTAAAGATGGTAGGCTCAATTAGGTTAAAGAATAGCTTATGTCCCATATACCATCTTGAAAGGAGAGGTCCCAATAGACTTCATTTTGCTGATACGATCATCCCATAGGGAAAACTTTAACTTGGAATACAATGATTTTTTATTTTCTGCCAGTAGTTTTTTGATAATCCTTATTAGACTTGTATTGGAGGATTTTGCTAACCTGTTCCCTTGGGGGTAGTAGAGAGTATAATGAACCAATTTAATACTATACTTATTGCAAAATTCAATCATGGAATTTGATTTAAAAGCCTGTACATTATTAGTGACTAGTTTTTTAGGATATCCAAACCTAGAAAAGATACATCGCTCAAGAAAATCCATGATTACCTTGTCTATTGCATTCTGAGTCAGATTGCTTCGATCCACTTTGTAAAGTAATCTATGTCTATAAGAATCCATCTGTGTTACCCCGATGTTAGGCACCAAAATTGTTGATGCTGGTGACAAAACAATCCATCGCCAAAGCTTGCAGATTGGTAGTTGGAGGAGAGCAATGGTGGAAGAAAGAGTATGTAGTCACAGAGTTTGTTAATCAGTTTTTGCTACCAGATAAGAAAAACCCAGATTGGAAAAAAGGAGTTCCTCATAGTTGGATTAGACAGGAATGGAACACTTATTTAATCATCATCCATAGGTATATCACCTGCGAAGGAAGATTTTCATTGATTTACATCTACCATATTAGGTTGTTAATTCATCTGAATGGAGATTATCCTTTAAATTTTCCCTATTTCTTACTCAAAAGCCTGGAAAATATGTCAAAAATAGTGCAGTCACACCCCGCCACTGCAAAGAGTAGTTTTTTTCACCAAGTCTTAATTAAAACTCTGGTCATTTCTTCTCTAAGGGAGGTACATAAACCCTGGAGTTGGTTAATCCAGTCCCTAAACCCTGATCCATGGCCTAGCAAACAAAAAAAAGGCAAAGGGAAAAGTGTTATAACCCTAAATTGCACCACACATGCTTACCTAGCATCAGGCCAAATCATATCCTTTCTTTGCCAAAACTTTGCTAAACAACTCTTTGAAAATCCTCTTGTGTCAAGGCCCACGTGCCCTAACCCATTACTGCATGCGTGTACACACTGGCCGACTCACAACAGCCCGCGTGTACCTAAAAAAACACGAAAAAAGGAAAGTTTCCAACAGAACAAAAACCTATGGCTCAGTTAACTGAAACTCTCAGTCATGCATGGTCGAGGGTTCATCCAAAACCCTAGCTCCTTCTAACCTATAAAAGAAGGGGTAGGGGTACCATTTGGAGGAGGAAAAAATATAGAGAAGAAACTCTGCCCATTTACATAATCCATTGTCCCAACCCTTTAGCCTTTCCTCATGCCAAAGGATATTTAATGCAAAGTAGTTGAAGGACAGAAGAAGAGGAGCCCAGGATTAGGTTCAAGGAGTAGTGGCTAGTCTCAGCTTTTGTAAGTTGATTCACTTTCAGTAATAAAAAGAATTATTTTCTCATCGCAATGCATGAATTGCCTATGGTTTGATTAATTTACACTTGATTTCTAACCCTTGAGTATAGAAGTAGCATGCATGCATAGTTGTTGTTTGTCTTGAGTGTAGGTCATCCTTGGAAGGAGCAGCGCAAACAAGTAATCGAGCACAACGGAGGATCTACATCAAACGTCAATAATAAGGTAGATGGTCCTTTTCCATGCATTTATTGAGAAAGAGGGGTTTAAATCTTGGGATGTAGGTAAAAAATTAGTTTCTATTCGGTCAAATCTGCATGCAACGTCTTACCCTAAATTGCTAGTCCATAGGGTGTTTTTCCCAACAACAGAATTGGCGATCGTACTGGGGAGAATATTCTTTAGGGTTCCTAGATTTATTTAAGTTTTTTGGGTAGTTTAAAGATTAGGCTTTTTGTTTTTATTTGCATGTTTTTTTCTGTAAGGTCTGAGCTAGCAGGGAATCTGGTTTTCCATACCAATTTTTCCTGACTTTTGCTTGACTGTAGTTTTCGGGACACACAGAGGTACACGCGGCCTGCAGAAGGTCTGCACAAGTGTA